>OZ014447.1:2045920-2118532 GCA_963966035.1 Acleris laterana | reverse complement strand
GCTTGAATAAAGACTTCGTTTGAAGAAAAAATCTAAAAATCCCTAGTAGTACTGACTGTTATGTGTGGATATTCTATATACTGTGGCACAAGCCAGGACGCCTTGTCCCTGTATTAAATGTAGTGATTTAGATAGTGTCACTAAACAAAGGCCTTTGTTAACCTTTTCGAGGCCCAGTGCTACATAATGGGCTAATTTTATTTGAAAATTGGTGGGACGGGCACTGGATACGTTTTTAAGTCATTCTTAATTTTACATTGCTATCCAGTTCGAATTTAGTCTTAGAAATGTCTATGAGTCTCAGGTCTCCGTTACCATTAGGATTGTGTGCTCGTTTGTCTCTACATGTCAAACAAAAAGTAATTTTACACGTCAAGGATTTGTACTTTTGGATCTTATACTGTTATATTATATATGTATAGGAATACCACTAGCGACCCGCGAGCCCGTACATAAACCAGGAATTATTATAACACCCGTATATAAACTAGTATTTTTTACATAAAATCCTTTCCACTCCAACCTTTTATCAACAACAGTTCCATTTAAAAGCTAGTCTAAGAACCACCGCTAGAAAACTTGATTTAAAATAAGAAAACACACTCACACGTCAATCTTATAACACCCCTCTTTTTGCGACGGAAGTTAAAAAGATCAAAAGGCGGTCCTATCCCTAGTAACAATCTCATGCATATAAGCTTAGAATAGACTAATAGACATCATTATCGCTGGAATCGCCTAACTCACATATCTCAAAAGGTGTCAAGTTTGGGACCAGGTTATTGACAGTCAGGGGCAGGCAATCAATAGTCACCAAAATTTTGAGCTCTAACTTGTCAGTTTAGATTAAGTACATGATATTTATTGTTAGATGCTGTATAAAACTGCCAAGTCAGGACACAAAATGATTTTTAATGGCAATGTTATTACATATTGCATAGAATTACAAAAAAAATGCTTCCCTGTCCATAATAATTAAATCCTTAATTATTTCAAAAACTGTATACATAAATATGTCTATTGTTTTAGTATCACTGTACCTTCATTGCCTAGAACTTGTCAGGATTTGATAGCTCATGATATGGCCTATAAGGTTTACACGATGGTTTGTGCCAGGTCTATAAAGCTGTCTTCGCCGCGGCTGAACAACATGACGCTGATTGGCTGTGTGCTGGTGTACACGGCAGTAGCGCTGCTCGGCTTAGACAACGCCACGCTACCATCCTATGTGCCGTTCTCCGCTATGTGTACTGTAAGTTACAACTCTTTTGACCTTTATAATAAGTATTTTTTACAAGTTAATTAGTTCAGTGGTCATTGTCCACTATGTTCCCTTATGGGGATGTAGGGGGAGTTTTATAACACGGCCCTTAATGAAGACTTAATTGATTTTTAACCCGACTATTTTCTATCGGTTTCAGGGCAGAGTGTATATCTTATCGGCAGGGTTCTCCCTCGCCTTCGGCTCCATGTTCGCCAAGACCTACAGGGTCCACAGGATATTCATCAGGTAACTTATGCAATCTGAGTAATGTACGTTAAGTGGCCACAGGTAGGTAGCATACCAAACTAACTATTAGCCTTTTTCTGTTCTGTCAAAGACAGATGTGTCACTCACAGCTCACAGGCCAAGCATAATCCATAGGAAATAACGTATCTTTTAAACTGTATCTGTGACACTTATAAGCGTTGGGCCGTCGTCATTGGCGTGGTAGGGTGGTATAAATGGGAATAGCCCGTCAGTTCCATCAATCAACCGTTGTGACCACTTTGCCCCCTATTTCACCATCTTGACGATGACATGTGACAGGTGACAATTCGGTACGCATTGCAAAGTCAACACGCTAATGCATCACTGGAGTTCCATATAAGCTGCGCCATGTACACTGAACTGTCACCTGTCACCTGTCATCGTCAAAATGGTGAACTAGGGAGCTGTTGGTTTATACTTTATACTCGTAACTTTACGTTCATAAGATGTCAGGTGAAAAATATGCTTTAATAAGGAAGTATTTGCGACCAGACCTTTACCTTCAAATTGAAGGGTGTTTGCCGCAATAAGATAACTTTCTACTATTATGGTTTTGTTTGAAGAGCTGGTTGATTCACTCCAAAATGATACTTGGCGTTGCCAATTTACATATATCATTTCATGTAATTACCCACTCGATAAGACGTCTACCAACGTCTACTTAACTTATCGTCATATCAGCCGAGGTAGTTACGCTGGATATAGGCCTAAAACTACCTACCTACTCGTAGGTACCCCAATGACCGCCACCATAAGCGGTCCTGGGGGGTTATTATGACATAGCAATTCAGTTCAGTTTACGCTGAGAGAAAAGGACAGAGCCATATAACTGCTATAGCCCTGTCCTTTACGCTGGCCGTAAAATGAACTGCATAGCTATGTCATAATAACCCCCCAGTGCTACTTACATCCAGGAGTTTCCCGTTAACACTGTACCTAAACAAAATCAAGAATGATTCAAAGATGAGTATTCTCTTTCTTTCTCAATGCCTCTCTTTAACCCTAAAGCTCACACTTCATTGGCGTGCTCACAAACTTGTAGCATACACTTAAGCCGAATAATTCTTCAATGCAAAGAAGAGTGTTTATGTCATCCTAGCTAAGCTTGCTTGACTCTTTCAATGGATAATCCTGCTCTTCAACCTTTTAAACTTCTCTTGTCAAATCATTCCAGCAACCGCAGTGGCGTATGCAAGACCAAGTTGCTACAAGACACTCCTCTCATCTCCCTGGTGTGTGCCCTGCTTGTGCTGGACGCTTTGCTGGTGACGCTCTGGGCAGCCCTGGATCCTATGCAGCGGCAGCTGCAAAACCTCACGCAAGAGATCAGTGCTGGAGACACTAGTGTTGTTTATCAGCCCCAGGTATGTCCAGAAAGAAGTTATTCCTAGAGTTATTAATTAAGAGACTAAAAAGGAACCCGACCGGGTGAAAGTGTTAGGTTTAGTTTGGTTCATGAACTGAGCCTACCAAGCGTCTCTCACTCTCTCTCTCTCAAGCAGAGATTCAAGTCCAACACCAATTTTCCAAGCAGGGAACGAGGGGTCCTGGACGGCAAAACAAAAAAATTGTATGATACCTACCTTTTGATATTGGGTATATTTTTACGTGTACGAATTTGCGGCGAAACATAAATAATAGCTATTATTTTCCAGATAGAAGTCTGCAAATCTCAAAACACAACCGGCTGGCTGTGCGCACTATACGCATACAAAGGGCTTCTCCTTTTAGTCGGGGTCTATATGGCATGGGAGACCAGGCACGTCAAGATATCTGCCCTCAACGACTCCAAATACATCGGCATCAGCGTGTACTCCGTGGTCATCACCAGTACCAGCGTGGTGGTGATAGGGACCATCATCTCCGAGAGAGCCACGCTGGCTTTCATCACGATTACCAGCTTGATTCTCATCACGACCACGTCGACATTGTGCTTGCTGTTCTTACCAAAGATCTTCGCTATTAGGAGTAAAAGTGAGTACCTACTGTAATACTTGAAAAGGCGTTTGGTTTGTAGTTCTCCTAAAACTCGTTCCGACACGCTCTATACAGGGTGTAATCTAAGTCGTGAATCAAATGATCACCTCTATACTCCATCCACAAATATGAACAACTTTTACTATGGGATCAACTCTGAAATCACGAAAAAAACATCACCTGTTTCATAGAAAAGTTCAATACGTACTCCACCAAAATGTATGAAGCGGCTGTTTTATTTGTGATTTCAGGGTAGGTTCCATAGTGCAAGTTGTTCATATTCGTGGGTAGAACACAGAGGCGATCTGATCATTCGATTCACGACTTAAATTTCACCCTGTACTTATAACCGACTTCCAAAACCCAAAAGTCGTTTCTCGGCCAAAAGGGATTGAAGGATTACCGCCTCTAACTTGAACAAAGTTAAAAAAAATCCTCTGAGCAAGAACAACAAGACGACGAACCAAAATGATTCTAAAGAACTCTTTGTCTTCTTGTAATAAATTTACCAAGCAACTCCTTAAAGTTCTGCGATATTAAGTCTGGTCACATCAAGACAATCTCGTCCAGTTCCCTACCCTACTACAAAACTTCTCCCTTACATTTCAGCCGAAGACGATCCAGTAATCCAGAGCCTAGGTCTCCGACTAGAATGTAAGACGCGCCGGTTTGTCACCGACGAGACACAAGAGCTACACTTCCGCATCGAGATCCAAAACAAAGTGTACAAGAGGGAAGTGGCGGCGTTGGACAAAGAGATCGGAAGACTTGAGAAGCTGTTGGCAGAGCCGCTGGAGAGCACCAGCAGTTCCAATGCGTCCATCGCGCTGCATAAACGGGTAAAGAAAATTAGAAGCCTATGTTAAAATATTGTTACGTTCTAAAACTTGTAAAGTTGACCAGAACGACGTGAAAATTGAACCAACTACCAGCCATTTCACGACAATGACAGGGGGCCATTTGGTATTCATATCAGCTACACCTGTCACCTGTCTTTATCAGGATGGTGAAAATAGGGGGCAGATTGAGGTGCAACAGTTCAAGTTTTAATTTACAGCAAGTTCATTGACAGATGAGAGTGTGTCAGCCTGGTCAGCCAAAGAAAGCAGAGTACTATACATACTCTGGATTTACTGTAAACTGTAATGCCTTACGTGTTTGTTATAGGTAATATGATATCAGCTGACGTCAGCGTCATATGCCCCTCACTAATCTCACTATCCATATTTTTTTCCACTAAAACTGTCGGTGAAATGACAACCAAAGAGGCATTCGATTTTAGTCCTCATGGTCAAGACCGTGGAATTTTAAGGATGCCAAAGTCCATAGACCTTAGAAGTCAACCCCGCTCTCTACATGTGACCTCGTTGGCCATTACTAGTACCTTCAAAAAACCTCTATATATTTACAGACGGAGTTAAACACAGTGGATGAAGAAGGTAGACGTTCGGACCCGGACAGACGGACGCCTAGCATCACTGGAGGTCTACCCATGCTGTTGCTTTCAGTTCTTCCCCCAGTCATCCCTCGCGCTAGCTGGCCTTCCGCAGAACACTGCCGAGGCCGCAACTCCGTCAGCTTCAGTTCCCAACCAAAACTCAACTACAGAAAATCACAAGCATCCATAGATCTATACAGCCTCTGTTTGAATAGAAGAGAAGAACACCAAGGTCTACTCAGCAGACTCAAGAGCTTCTTTGGCAGTAGACCGTCCAGCAGAAAAGCGTCTACCATGTCAATAGCAGACCCTACAGGACAAAGCATAGCAGCAGCTTTGAAGATGCATGTTGGCATGATTGCTGGGCTGGTCCCTGGAAACAGGAAACATTCCATGGTATTGTCTTGCAACACATTGAATGTGCCATATCCTGAACTGAAGTTGAGAAGAGAATCGTATGCTAAAAGTGGACCTATTATTAGAATTACTGATGATGAGCCGACTTGCTCAAAATACGCTGAAAAAACTCATCAGAAATACGTAGCGGAACCAGAGACGAAAGTCAATTTTGTGTTGCCAGCTGTTCATAAAAGACCGATGTCCCATGAGAACTCCTGTGAAAAGATAAAGGGTTCTCCGAGGTTCCCTCATAGGATCACGCCTGCCGCAACAAGTCTGACCACTTTGAGCGGCAGAAAGACAAGCGCTGATAGTGTTTTTAGTATAACTGGGAAGATTTTCGATGAGCAACGAAGGTATAGTCACCAAAATGTGACCAATCAGGAGCCAAAAGGTAAAGCTACTTTGGAAAGCAGGTGGAAGTCCACGGAAGACGCAAGGCCTGGACCTTCTTCAAGAAATTAGAAGTATCAAGTGGTGTGCCAAGTGTAAGGTTATGATCAGTTATGCAATTCATTTTAAGGAGAGCGTAAAGGACAGAGCTATAGCAGTTATATATCTCTGTCATTTTCTATCAGCGTAAACTAAACTGCATAGCTATGTCATAATAACCCCCCAGAACTAAATTAGTGATACTTAATATCAGCATTTTCTAGAATTATGTTTGTTATCATGGAATATGGAATGTAAGTTTTTATTATCTGCTCAAAATACAATTTGGATACTAGTCTCTTAGTATTAATTTAAATAATTATAAATTTTTATTCTTAGGTAAATAATTTTAAGATGGTTGTCATCAGACAAATTATTATACAAGCGTTTTAATAATAAGAAAACACCAATGTGTAACTACTGTTTCGGAACAAAGAATCAGGGTGTACCTATTTTTTATTTTCTTGTGAAATTACTAGCATAGAGCGTTCCATCTTAGTCCTCAGAGTTGGCAACGCATTTGCTGTCTTAAGATCTTAGTCTCGAGGTTCTAGATCCCACTTGCCATCAGGTGGACAATATGCTGTTCGCCTTCCATGCCATAAAAAAGTCAAACAAATATATATATTTTTTTTTTATAATAGAGGGAGGCAGACGAGCAGGCGGCTCACCTGATGGTAAGTGATCACCGTCGCCCATGGACACCTGAAACACCCGGGGGGTTAAAGGTGCGCTGCCGGCCTTTTAAGAATGTGTAGGCTCGTTTCTTGAAGGTTTCCATGTTGTACCGGACCGGAAATACCATTGCAGGTAATTGATTCCACAGTGTAGTTGTACGTGGCAAGAAGTTTCTGAATAAATATGAATGTAATAGAGGCATTCATCTTAAGATTAATTAATTATGTCAGTGGGCCTCAAACAAAACTAACTTTCAGAAGGCCTAAGAGTTTATTTAGGGTAACGGCACCAGTAATGGACACTTCACTCTTAATTCAAATTCAGAGAGTCCTAAATTTATTGTTGTAAAACAAATGAATAACCCTTATCTGTAAAATAGGAATCAACCATCATTGGTCCATGTCTATTACAGGTTCCGTCACTATCTTTCATGCCATAAAAAATAGTAATCTTGGTTAATGTGCATTATGTAACTGTCTTTAAGTCTTAACGATGCTCTAATAGTAACAGTCTTAATTATAAATTGTAAATATAGTACATTTGAAGATTAATATCTTCGTGACAAAGGAATAATGACACCAAAAAGTAGCCTAGACATTTTCTATCCGTATTTTTTATTAGATTTTAAATGGCCTATGTCAGTATTTTGAAATATTCTTATAGGACTTATTACTCGATTAGGGTGACCTGGGATTTTTTTATCTTTAACTGTGTATCTTACTTGTTTTTGTACCTACTTATGTCTAATCGTTTCCACTTTTTGCTTTGCGCATTTTCACACGTACATTTCTGTATTTGAGTTTGTGTTTTGAGAATTACAGAGTTAAAAAAATACACAAATACATACTTGACACAGGTTTTTAAAGCTCGGTAATTTTAGCTAAAGTTTAAGCAAAGTAAAGGCAACCAACCCTTCTTCCGCTCTGACGTTTTAGTGTCTTCTATTTACTATAGGCTGACGAACTATATCTCACGTGGTTTTTAGTTTACATTTTGTGCCTACCTACATAAATAAAGTATAGATAAAATAACCCCGGGTCGCATTTTTTTTTTCGGCCTTTTAAAAAACGATATCGATGTTTTATAAAACATATACTTACCTATACTAAGAATCGTAGGTAATATCTTTAAAAATACAATAGGTACAGTAAGACACAACCGCTGGCTTACCGATGTACCTGCGCAGATGACATTTTTTCGAAGCGCGGGAGCCAATCAGCGTAGCGTGTTTGTATTCTGTGCTATTATTGGTTATTAGTGACGCCATGATGACGCGCGACCTTGCACATAACTATTACGTACAAGTCTGATCGTGGGTTTAAATCGTGCTTTCGGAAATCATCGGAATCGTTGTTCGTGTCTGCGCGAACGAAGATTCACGACACGCCATATCGGTTGTGTTCTACTGTAGACATATTTTGTAGATGGGTTTTTTATTTTGTTTTAACTAGTCGAAGTAACTTTTCAAGCTGTGTTACTACTAATAGTGTTTTACCAAAATATATTTAATTGTAAAATAATTTCCTGTGAATCGATGTTAACATAGTAATTATTTTGTATACTAAAATATTTCAAATGAAAAAGCAATATGATAACAATAATTTAAGGTATAAATGGGGTCACGTCACATTTTATACTCCGAACACTTTTTATTTTATGATAATTATTCAAATTATTTATTTTGTGCCGACTGTCCTTTTTTGCTGTCATCGACTGCTTAAGTCCTATCTTGGTCATTCTAATCGTCGGCGCGGTGATACTGCAATTACGCGTAACTAACAAATTAATTAAAATGCGAAATACACCTTAGCAAGTAAGTCAGTAAGGTACCTTTTGCAACTTATTGAATTTGTTAGTTACGATGTATTGCAGTTTTTTAAGTATAGCAGAGATTCTGTTACCACCCTTTAACTACATCATCAGATCAGCTCTTTGACACATATTGCATTGCCATTACATATTGCTTTAGGATGTAATACAATTTTTAATTAGAATATTACCTATAATATAATATTTTGCAATCCACATATCAAGAACAGTACCTAAGTACCTGGAAAGTACCTGGAAGACCAAGCGTCACTTGGGTAGAAAAAGATTTTGAACGATTGATCGATCAGTCGTTTAAATGAACGATTTCTTAACCTGAAAGACAATTTTTCCCCAATTTTTATCAAAATCGTTAAACGCTTTTACAATTTGGTATAGGATTTACGCAGTCGTGCACATTCGTGGTAACACATTATCAGGGTGACGACACCAATGGTGGACACTTTTAACTGACAGGCACCAGTAATGGACACTTCACTCTTAATTCAAATCTCATACGGGCCTAAATTGATTGTTGCAAAACAAATGAATTACCCCTTATTATCTGTAAAATAAGAATCGAGTGTCTTTGCCCATTACTGGTTCCAGTACCCTATTGTCGTTTCGTTAAATTGTTTTTTTACCGTATTAAGTGACCTACCCCAATATAAAGTCCTAGACATCGTGTTCAAACTCGTAGCTCTAAGCTCTAAGTATGTAAGCAATGTAGGCTCTACTGTGTGGAATAAATACAGTTTGAAATAAAACATGTTTTCTTTCATTTCCTTATATATTTGGGGATTCTTGTAACTACTACATATAACATAGGTTGCTTGACATAAGACAAAATTGGGAACCTATTATTACAACAGAGATCCTGTCACCACCCCTTTGACTCCATCATCAGATTAGCTCTTCGACCCATATTGCATTGTCATTCATTACATTTGCATTGCCACCCAAACATTGCCATTGAAACACATTCCTTGAGCATGAGTTTTTTTTTAGTAGTCTCAAGTCTAACCCAACCTAAGTAATAAAATTAAAAATCATGATTTCAGCAGAAAATAGCGTTCAATGGAATGAAATTCTATCAAATGATACAATCGTTGAAGTGAAATTGGGTAAAATGAGTTGCCGACTAAATATGCATTTCAATGAAAAGACGACTGCCCCACGGCACTACTAAACCGCACTGTCTAAAACTAATATCATAAATATGGGGTAGGTTTAGGTCATGTTAGTTGTTCAGCAGGCCCGACGGGTCAAACCGACCAGAAAAAGAAGCTCCGCGACAGCGGAGCTCCGTCGACTACGTTCAATTTGAATTAGAAAAAGAAACCATTGGTCAGTAGTGTGGCTTGGTAGTGCCGTGGGAAAGGAGGGGAAAATTATCTATTGTTTTACACTTATCTAGAATATTTATTAAATTTTGAGACATTTTGCATGTGGAGTTCAGTGGTTTTGTCTAACGAAAGCGTGTGGGGAATACTTGTAGTTGTAACGTTTATATGTGCTAATACTATCACCAATCTACGAGTCATTGCCCTTTCCTACACAAATCTAAACTATCTGGTAAAGATTAGGCCAAAACTACCCCAAGGGCGGATGCAAAATTCAGTCCAAGGGGGATCACAGATACTCAACACATTTTATTGCACAGATGAGAAAGTATCGTGTATAAACGTGTACAGTCACGAGGTTAAATTTGGTACCCACCTTAAGTCCAAAGTAAATCTGACATTCTCTCTAATGACATTGGCGACTTCAAGCATATTTTTCTTGAAATGGGTCCCAAATTAAAGGTCGTGACCGTACCATGGCTCCGCTCTTGACTTAACCACTCATATTTCGTAAAGCAGAACTGGCAATCCTTTCTTCTATGATTTTTCTGATGTTCGCATTGACGTTCGGCAGTTCTATGTGTTTTCTGACTGACGTTTCTATCTTCTGAACCAGCTTGATTTCTCTGAAAGGCACAAATAAATAAAGCACATACACGAAAAAGGTTTCGTTCTGGGAGATTGTACACGTTAAAACGTTATTGTTTTTGACGTGTTTCCGTATTGACAACGTTTTGATAGGTCTTATTTGACTGTAATAGGTAATATTCATGACATTTTTTTACAACTTCATTAACAGCTGATTCATGTAACAAACAGTTGTTGAAAAAAAAAAAAAATTGAATGACTATAAAAATAACCATGATATAAGCCAACAAAGATTGGTTCGTATCTATTTAGTTACGTGATGTCACAATGCATATCGGATCACTCTGTCTAAACGCTTAGCAGTTTAAAATGCTTGCATCATCTGTATTTCTTGACCGATTTTATTTTTAATCTCACTATTGGTTATCTTTTTTACGATAATTTCATATGTTGTTGAGAAATGCAATTTAATAAATTCATGCATACACGTATTCCCTATTCCGGCCGAGGTAAAAACAATACCATAACAGTTCAAAGGCAACATGGTTTTACTGCAGTTTTTTTTCCAGCCACTACGAATATTATAAATGCACTTTAAATTCAAGCAACTTGTCAATCATTAAAATAAGGATATGATTATTTACTTACACTGGGTTATTTGATCATTCGAATGGGTTATGGTTGAAATACACGAAAAAGAACATGACTAGTCACGAACACAAAAAAAATAAAAGAGAAAATATTTTTTTGTACTACAAATGAAAACACAACTTATACGGTATATCATATAGTTTAATAACAATTCACCTTCGAGTTATCAACTAAATGGAAAAAAGTGGCCACCTTTTCCCGTTAAGCTGACAACTCAAAGGGTA
The DNA here is from genome assembly GCA_963966035.1 of Acleris laterana. Classification (NCBI taxonomy): domain Eukaryota; kingdom Metazoa; phylum Arthropoda; class Insecta; order Lepidoptera; family Tortricidae; genus Acleris; species Acleris laterana. The sequence continues at coordinate 2,107,465 of OZ014447.1, read as the reverse complement.
ATTGTTATTAATGTTTGTTACGTATCCCATAAATTGTGTTTTTACCTGCGCTACAAAAAAGTATCGTCTGATTGCAAGGAAATGCTTTAGTTAATTAGAGAACACAATAATAGTAATGAGGGCGCCACTGGACGCTCGGCGTTTGCTCGGCGCAGTCTTAATATGCTGTAGATATTATGAAACTAGGTGTGTACTAACCTGGGCCACGCGACGAAGTTGGTGACCAGGCAGGTGGGCGGGGAGCCGACGCGGCCGGTGCGGCCGCACCGATGCACGTAGTCCGCCGTGTACAGCGGGAAGTCGTAGTTGATCACGTGTTGCACCTTCAAAGAATAGTTATAAGAGAGAGGAAGAGAAATTGATAAAAATAATTCGACCCCCGACAACAAAAGCGGGGTGTTATAAATTTCTCGTGTGTGTCTGTGTGTCTGTATATCGTCGCTTAGCTAACAATACCGCACAAGTCATAATTTGACCATGTGACGTTTTATACACCATTCGCTAGATTATTTTTCGGCGCATCGAATCAGCTCTCGCAGGAAGTAATTTCGACCAATTAGAGCGCGTTATTCAAATAGAAGTAACACAACGCAACTCACTGGTTGCACCAAAACCGCGCAAGTCATCAGTCCGCCATAGTGTTTGGCTTGATCAACGTCGTTGGTCGATAAGTTTAAATGTTTTGTTTCTAAATTACTCAAGTTTTCTTAACGGATTGACTCTTCTGATGCAGTTAAAAGGTAAGTGAACTTATTTAAAATTAAACATAATAGTTTATTCATTGAAATACTTCATATAATCGTGATTAAAAACAAGAGTATTTGAGCGGTGTTGTAACGAAAAGTTAGGTTGACTTAGGCGGTATTTTCATTAATAGTTTTTGGTCTCTTCTGAAAAGTAAGCAAATCTGACTTGTGCGGTATTGTTAGCTAAGCGACGATATGAGATTTTAGCTCCCAAGCTAGATTCATTTGGATAAGGTTTATGGTTTTTAGCTACGTTTCAAGAAAATCAGTCGGACCGTTTAATTCACTACAGCTCCTGAAGAAGGGATCGCCATTACATTTTTAAATAGGTTATATGAGGGAATAAGTTTTGTTTTTTAATGGTATGGACGTTTTCAAAGATAAGACGTTTTGCAAAAGGGACATTTTGCAAAAGGGATATTTTGCAAAAAAATACGTTTTAAGATTGGGGCCATAATTCTTGTAAAGAGATGTTTTGAATCGTGTATAATAAAGTCAGGTTTCTAGGGCTTTTATTCCCTCCCACCTTTACTTTTTTTTTTTTTTTTTTTTTTTGGCAACAAACAGTCATTACATTATCAGATGTACAAATTGCACTGGTACTAGTAAAAAAAAAAAAGACAAACAGTTCCCAAAAGAGATACTTACAAAATTTAATTTACACATTTCAAAAGTCAAAACGGTTTACTAATGATGTAAGTAACCTTGCAAGTAAAAATCCCCAGGTAAAAGCTACAAATAAATAAATACTCACTCGACTAGTATCCAATCCACGCGACGCAATATCAGTACAGCTCAGCACATCGACTTTACCACTCTTGAACATTTCAAACTTTCCAGCCTTCAAAGCGACGACCATCTGCCCGTTGATGTTGATGCACTCCACCCCGTTCTCATTGAGGAACATGGAGACAAAGTCACATGTGGGGGTCTGGTTGGAGAATATCATGACAGGCCGCTTTAGGTTCATGTCGGCTTTCACTAGTTTGAGGAGTTCGACAGGTTTTTGGGCTTTGCCGAGGCGGAGGAATCTGTAATGAGGTTGGAGTGATGTCAGGTAATAGATGGTAGTTCTATTAGAATAATAGAGGGCGCCAGCGAGTTCGTACGAGTACTTCCCGCTGGGGGTCGATTTTCCAAAAAAAATCGACCCCCAGGTCGATTTTCCAAAAAAGGTTTTTAGTGCTGACCTAATTATTGTATACCTAAGGAATATACTCTCCAAATTTCAAATCCTTAAATCCAGGGTGTGTGTCAGTCAGTCACTCATTCAGTAATTGGTAAATCAAGTTTCTCTTCTTGTGTGTATGAAAATCCGGGTTTAACGTAAAGTCAGTTAAAAAAGTCAAAAATTAAAGACTACTTGCACCTCAAAAGTGCTATGAGTATGTGGTATTTTAAACTTCAAACCAATAATTAAATAATAATTTGAACCCCTTTTCTATCTGAAGCGGTGGTAGATTTTTGACGTATAAAAGTGCCCGTGCGGCCTACTTACTGAATAAACATCTTTTATCTTTTTATCTTTTTTAATGCTTCAGAAATTCAAAATACTTCTATTAAAATGTGCGCATATTTGGCTAATTGTACTTGTAATTTACCTAATCACAAAGCCTATTTTAATTCCTCCTATCTATAGTGCAAATTATTAATCATTATCTTTTTCTCATAGAAGAAAACTTACTTATGTGGCACATGTGGCAGTATCCTGTGTATCTTCGAAGTGGTGACAGTCTTCAAGGACTGAGGGTCCACAAAAGAGCTGATGGAGTCAGGCAGCTCGTGGGGCAATGTGGCGCTCACTAACGTTAGCTGGCAACCCTCCGGTGGGGTCTGGGGTTCCACTTTGAATCGAATCTGGGGAAAAAATATGTTGTTATCATAGGAGGTTATCTGTCCGCTCTGTACCTAGTAGATTTTCGATAAATAGTGGAAAAAACTGAAGTAAAACATAAAAGTGTGCAAAATGTGGTTACAGAATTATCAACAAGTTTTTAGAGTTGTTGGTAATTCTGTAGCTCTGCCTACCCCACTCTGGGACTAAAGGCGTGAGTTTATGTATGTATGTATGTATGTAAAACATAAAATATGTAACACAAAAGAAATGGTTAGTAAAAACCATAATTAATTTGAAACTGGACTTAGAGGTTCAGTATAAGTAATACTTAGGCTACTCATTACCCAATCACCAGGGCCATACATTATCAAGCCTTTCGTTTGCCCCTATTACATTAACTTTTACTTTAATTTACTTCCACATTACTTACTGAAAACTTCCTCATCAAGTTAGCAAGTTTCCCGCTGAAACTGTCATCGAGCAGCGTATCCGCCTCGTCCAACACAACATGATGTACATTATTTATCTTGTAGATACCTGTTGTAACTAACTTGCTGAAAGCCCCTAGTGTGGTTACGAGGATATCGCAGTACTCTATTGGTGGATGGATCATTTTCTGTTTGGTATGTCCACCAACAAGTGTTGTGACATTTATATTTAAGTTCTGGGCGATGTTTTGGGCTACTTCTCCTATTTGTATAGCTGGAAATAAAATTAAAGATAAGAATAAAAAGAATTATAGAAATTTGTTCAAAATTTGTAATATTTTACTGGTGAGCCTTAAGCATAAATATTTATTAGTATTAAATAATCACGGCTGTCGAGAGCGTACCCAATTACAATTACACCGCAATGATGCTTGTGATACCAGGTCGATGTCGGCTGGCAAGTTTGTTGTGCCGAGGGTCTTTAATTACTACGGCGATAGGTGTCTCCAGAAACGCCTACCCTATATACTCAACAGCCTGCCCTCTGACATCAGGCAGGAAGTTATTAAAGCAAAGATTGGTAGAAAGCTGTATAGTTACCTTATTAAAAACATATAGTAATAATTTAGGATACTTTATTGTGATTTATAGATTTATATTCTTAATAATAAGAGAGTAGAGACTGCTCGATCCCACAGTCAAACTGTGCAAACGGTTTTGTGGGACATATGTTCCTATATATCATGTAATTTCAACTTATTTTCATAATAAATAAATGATAATAATAATGGAAGGATTAAGGAAAAATAAAGCAGAATACAGTACTCCTAGCTTCATAATAGCATTCTAGCTACCACTATAACACTTGCTCTCATGACTGATAGTATAATATAACACCCATGTTGCAGTAAATGTGCAGTTTAATATTATTGGTAATTTGATATTGTTTGCCTACCTAGTTTTTGTATTTGACAAGTTAATAATTTTAAAAGCCTTTGTTCAAACCATGTCCTTAATGATTGATTTGGCTTGGGTCCACCAGAATTCCCTAGCCCGATCCCCCAGGGGATCCTGGCAAACTCTGAATCCCCTGAAGGCGGATTCATAACGTTAAATATGTGCTTCAGCTGGCCCTAAGGGCCAAAACACCCGAAAATAAGAGCTCTCCAAAAGTGTAGCTATCTCGACTGTTGAACAAGTTCACCAGGATCCCCTAGGGGGATCAGGCTACGGGACCCTGGTGGACGCAATGATATTTGCTAGTAAAACTGTTTATATCGGAACAAATAGATTTTTAAGTAATTAAGAACCACATGGTGGTTCTGTGTGTCTATCCCTCATATCTCAGCGGACTCATAAATACCATAGAAAATAATTTTATTGATCTTTTAACTGATAATAGTGATAACAAGTTAAAAGGTATTCCCGGTTGTCTGCACCCCTTTGTTCACACTGCAGTAACTGAAGTTTTTTTTTCCACTTGACCGCACGTTTGTGTTTGACTTGTCAAATTAAAAATATATTAATTTTATTTATTCTAACATACTATTTATTTACAACATACAAAGGGTTGTAAGGAAATCTATTATTTAAACATGGCCATCTATCAATTTATCTGATAAACAAGGCAACCTTAACTGTAGTTACTAAAAATATTAACAATTCTTACCCAATTCTCTGCTAGGAGTAATAACAACAGCCAGTGGACTATTAAAGTTTTCTTTTACACTAGTCTTCCAGTCCATAATATGCTGGAAAATAGGCAATAGGTACGCCAAAGTTTTACCACAACCCGTCTCAGCGGTCACTGCAGTGTTATACCCTTGTAGAATAAATGGAATCGCTTTCGCTTGTATTGCAGACGGAAGATTAAATCCTTGCATAGCCATAACCTCTACCAATTCCTGACGGACGCCTACTTCCTCGAAACTCTTCTTGTAAACTACTTTTTCTTCCTTTTTATTAGCATCCCCGTATATTGTAAAGTAATCTCCTTTGGATCTTACATGTAGCCAGCCCGAAGAAGCCAGTTTAATGCCATCAAACTTGCTATAACTTTGCCCTTCGTAGTGATTATATTCCGGTCGTTTGCAAGTTATTATTGGCAGTTTTTTCCTAGCTTGCTGGCTGTAGTAGCGGCAGTAAGATGTACTAAGTATTTGGCGTAGTTTCGACATTTTTAATCACATTTGATTCCGCGAAATTGAATAGTTTTTATAACCTCAAAGCATTGTTGTGACATATGTCATGTCAATGTCATGTGGTGTATGTTTTTAATCGAAAAGGTTATCTGTAAGACATGGAATCTCGTTTATTCAGCAATACTAAACAGTAGATAAACTTTGTGAGATTGTACTTTTTGCTGATGATACTTCATTAATTTTCAAAGTAGATAGAAAGTCCATTGACTACAGTAGGATAAACGCCACACTAGTTAAAGTACTTAATTGGTTTACTAGTAACAATTTACTACTCAATGCTAAAAAAACTAAATGTGTTAGGTTCGCTTTGCCTAATGTTAAACCGGTAGATTCTAGTATTTTTCTAAATGACGAGTGTCTGCAAATGGTAGATAAGGCAGTTTTTCTAGGCATAACCATAGATAAAAATTTGCAATGGAGTCCCCATATAGCGGTACTGGCAGGTAAACTAAGTTCGGCAGCTTACGCGGTTAGGAAAATTAGACAACTAACTAATGTTGAGACAGCTCGCATAGTTTATTATAGTTATTTCCATAGTGTGATGTCGTACGGTATTCTGGTTTGGGGTAAGGCAGCTGAAATACAAAGTATATTTGTCTTACAAAAAAGGGCTATTCGTTCTATTTATAACTTAAATTCCCGTGACTCCTTAAGAGAACTTTTTAAAGAAATTCACATCTTAACTGTAGCGTCTCAATTTATTTATGAGAATATTATTTATGTTATTAAAAATTTAAATTCTTTCACCAAAAATACCGATGTACATAATCTAAATACAAGAAATAAAAATAAAATTGTTATCCGAAAATTCCGCGTCCGTAAAGTATATAAATCATTTGTTGGTCAATGCATTCATTTCTATAACAAATTACCTGACGAAGCTTTAACATTACCCTTTCCAGCACTTAAAATTTACTTAAAAAAGTCGTTAATATCTAAAGCGTACTATAGGGTCGAGGACTATCTAACAGATAAAAATGCTTGGCCTAAACCCGAAACTTAGTCATTCATAATTTGTAAAATTGCAAAGTTGTTTGTCTAGGGGACACCGTTGATGTGGGAAAGCATATCAAACTTTTATTTGGTTGTCCTGTGTTTTCTCTCCTCTCTTCCCCCCCCCCCCCCCTTGTCTCTCTCGTAATATTTTTGACATGTTTTCCTGCTGAACTACGCATGCTATTTGATATTATATTTAATTAAATTTTTATTGCTTTATATAATGCTAGATTAAGTAATACCATTGTAACATGTTTAAAAAATGACTGACTGCTGAGTTTCTTGCGGCGTTTCTTCTCGGCAGTGGTCTCCTCTTGGGAAGCGCTGGTAGATTCATGACGTGTAAAAGTGCCCGTGCGGCCTACTTACTGAATAAATATCTTTTATCTTTTTTATCTTATCTTTATTATACTGGCACCAGTCAAGGTCAAAAATTGTATGGAACTCGGAGCTTGGTAACAAAGGATGCAAGATTATCCAAATATTATCTAATCATTCCATCTTTAAATATATTACTGTCAAGGAAAAAATACTGAATCAAATTATTTAGTTACTCGATTCCTACGACGCCATCTCAAATATTAAAATGCTGGTATCTCGGCTACCGCGCCATATCAACCCAATATTGATAAGACTGAAGTTCAAATTTTGGTTTAAAAAGGATAAGGATAGGTAATAAAATCGTAAATTGACATCATCCACTTCCCACATTTATTTACGCGATACATTAATAAGTATCAGACGCTTCGCTATCAACTATTATATTTAAGTTATTTACATTTTACAAGGGGAAATATTTATCGAAAACGATCACAGTATAGTTGATGGATGGTAAGACCTTTGCACGTAGAAATCATTCCGGGACTGAGTCGTCAACGTGACAAAATGTCGAATGGATATCGCACGTTTAATCAAACAAAGAATTAACTCAAAACAAAATTCAGTTTTAGATAAAACTCTACTTTCAAAAGTTAGAGTTAAAATTCGAATGTATTTCTATTTAGAGATATTTCTTTGTTTGATTAAACGTGCGATATATTGTTTAATGGTCATAATGCGCGAGTGTCGAAATGAATAGGTGTCAAAATGTACAGAGGTTTAAATACGTAAGTGTAAACATAACCAAGTGCCAAAATACAAAAGCGACGGCATGTGTAAGTGTTAGAACGTAGAAATATCATAATAAATAGGTGTCAAAACGTACAGAGGTTTAAATACGTAAGTGTAAATATAACCAAGTGCCAAAATGCAAAAGCGACGGCATGTGTAAGTGTGAAAATGTACAAGTTTCAAAAGAAACGTGTCAAAATATACCTAATCCAAATAGGTATCTATGTACGTATGATTACTATTCAATTATCAATAATATTCAATTATAGGTGTCATGGTAGATAATGTTTAAGTTTGGACCTTTTTAATTGTTTAAGAGAATAGTAGTTTTTGTTTCTTATGCTATTAAATATTTTAATTAAAATTAAATGTTTATTTTTGTTTATAAAAGCCACAGATTTGATAAAACTCCATGTAGTGCTATTCGTAAGTATAGTATATTTTATAAACCGAGACCCTCACAATAAGCGCTTTCATTTGATATGTCACACGGTACGGTATGTAGGTACAGTTTGTAAATGTTTTTTTTATAATTTGATCCCAAAAATTATATTTAGAATTTCTTAATTTACGTTACACGTCCGTGTTTAATCGGTGAGTAAAAATTAAATGAGGGCAGTGAACATTTACTTTTTGGCATCTGGGTTGTTTTAAACGTTAGATTTGTTAAAATTGCCCATAAAGGCGTCGTTTACGCCCTAAAGGATAACACGTTCTTACGTTTAGTTTCAGAAATACACAAGCATTTTGTCATTTGCACGGTAAGTAAGTAATATTATACATTTGGACACTTATTCAAATTCTCACTGAATAATTATGACTTTTGGACATTTTGACATTTTTACTTTATGACCATGAGACAATTAATGCTTTGGACATTTTGTCATATACACATTCTAACCCGCATACATTTTAGCAATTACATTATTTGTCACCAAAACATTGTGGCAATTTCGTGTTATACGTTTTGACATTTGTACGTTTTGACACTTGTACTTTATGACCATTAAACAATTCGTCCACAGGCCATTTTGTCACGTTGACGACTCAGTCCCGGAATGGTAGAAATAGTCCGACAATAAAAATGCATTACTCGTAGTACAGAATAGGACTTGCGAATAAAAAATAGGTCAACTATGTTTTTTTACCCTAAGATTTACTTTTTAACACCATCTGAGCATTTCTAAAAAAGTTTGTACATTTCATTTACGACTCCGATTTGCGAAAAAAATTGCAGGTAGGTAGGGTAAATGATACTGAGCCTAAATAACATAGTCTCCCAAAATGTCCCAATTAATTTGTATGGAAACTTCCTTTTTTGTTACCAAAATTCTTCCGTTCGTGGTAACAAAAAAGGAAGTTTCCATACAAATTAATTGGGACATTTTGGGAGACTATGTTATTTAGGCTCAGTATCATTTACCCTACCTACCTGCAATTTTTTTCGCAAATCGGAGTCGTAAATGAAATGTACAAACTTTTTTAGAAATGCTCATCTCCACTATTTTTACATTACGAATAATAAAAAAAAAGACAAGAGAAATTAACCTTCACTATAAAATAATTTAGGTTGAAACATGTAATGTAACTTATTCTAAAAAACTTAAAAGAGATCCGCTTAAGACCGCTGGTTACATTTTAACACCGAGAACAATTAATTGCTTGACATAATTTAGTACTATTTAATGACATTCTTTCTACCCTTTGAGAAGTCATTGCAATTACAAGTTGTAACTATTGTAATAAATTCATTAAGGCGCTTACAACTCTCGATGACCTTTAAGGATACAGCAAAGGTCTTTAAGGTCTAGGTCATGCTTTTCAAGGTTATGCTTTTCAAGGTCATACTTTACAAGGTAACGCTTTCCAAGGTCATAAGAATTTGTTAGCGTTTTAACTATACACGTAAGTATTTACAATTTCTTATGCAATTATAGTTAATGTTTTTGTTGGCAATGCAACATTTTATATAAAAACTATCGTTATTCCCATTATACACTACACACAGAATTACCAAGTAACACTTATATTACAATAATAATGTATACACTGATTTTCATTTTGTCTTATTTAATATTTGTCCTATTTTCCCGACTATTTGAAGCAATAAGCGAACCGAGACTAAATTCATAAATCACCTTGCTTAATTTTAGTCTTCGGTCACTCAATTTAAAATAATAATTTAGTCTTAATAATTATTAAATATAATCTAGCTTTCCAAATAAAAACAAATTTATACGGTAGGTAACAGAGGAAACATGTTTGGTTTTAAATTGTATAATATTTTGTCAGAGGTTATATTTATTGATGACCTTGACCTTTTCAATGACACGGACGGATATATCCGCACACACTGGTTCGACACCAGCGACGGATATATCCGTCATGGTTGACAGCCTAAAATAGACCTGACTGTCTATGAAGTAAGGTTGACATTAGCTCTGGTGTTTAGCTCTCATTGACGTGTGTGTGGCGACTTTTGGTACTTTATAGTCCATTCCATCTTACTTGTCTTATATAGTAAACAGTTATATAACCTCAAAATGCTCTTTTTCCTCCAACAATTTCCTCATCTAATAAACATCCCATGATGTAAAATCGGGAAAATGTTGAGCAAAATATGGTCTCTGGTAGTAGCTGCTTTAGCCAGAAAAAAAAGATGCATTTGAGGTTATAAAAGTGTTTACTAAAAGATAAGTAAGGTGGAATGGACTTTACGAACTGAAGAAATAAATACAACGTTTTTTGACTTATAAGTCGATATTACAAAATTATGTCTTACCCCGTGTGGTTGACGGGTTAGAATAGTGCCACTCCATATCTTCCCGTGGATGTCGTAAGAGACGGCTAAGGGAATAAAGGCGTATAGTATTGTTAGGCGATGGGCTTGCAACCTGTCACTAATACACTGGTAAACATCTTAGCCTAAGTGTGCAAAATGTGGTTACAGAATTATCAACAAGTTTTTAGAGTTGTTGGTAATTCTGTAGCTCTGCCTACCCCACTCTGGGAATAAAGGCGTGAGTTTATGTATGTATGTATGTCTTACTGTGTTTTCTATTAAACTAAAGTATTTTCTTGAAATTGGTCGGTTTTTGTTCTACAAATGAAAACACAAATATAAGGTATATCACATAGTTTAATAACAATTCACCTTCGAGTTATCAACTTAACGGAAAAAAGTGGCCACCTTTTCCCGTTAAGCTGACTACTCAAAGGGTAATTGTTATTAAAGTTTGTTACGTATCCCATAAATTGTGTTGTTACTTGCGCTACAAAAACGTATCGTCTGATTGCAAGGAAATTCTTTAGTTAATTAGATAACACAATTACAATAATGAGGGCGCCACTGGACGCTCGACGTTTGCTCGGTGCAGTCTTAAGAGGATTGTGAAGAGAAAATTAAATCGACTAGCTGTCATAAACAAAAAAAATAACTCCAGGCGATAACCTTTCTGACCCCTTATATTAGGTCCGATACCCACGATTTTTGAATATACATAAACTCATGCCTTCGTTCCAAGTGTGGGGTAGGCAGAGCTACAGAATGACCAACAACGCTAAAAATTTGTTGGTAATTCTGTAACCACATTCTGCACAATACGGTATTTGACAAAAGTCAAATCAGCTTCTTTTTATGATACATCAAAAACGCTCCGTCACTATGGAACTTATAGGGATTACTATCTTGTGACGTCACAATCAAACAGCGTCCTTATTGTTGGAATTTATGAATTTAAAAATCTAATAGCAAACAATTTAAAAATCTTAAAATAGCAAGCAATAAAAGATTGATGTTTTCCCAGTATTTTTATAATGTTTATCTGTTGTTAATGAAAAACCAATTTAATTTCACTCTTGTCAAATACCCTATTAGGCTAAGATTTTTGAGAAGGGTAAACCAGTGGGTCAGACAGAGACCAGTAGTCGACTTCTTAAGTATATTTTTCGTACTCTTCCCACTCGTACAAAGTATAGGCAGAGACCGACTACGGGTCTCTGGCTGACCAATGGTGACTTAACCCTATGTTGTAGTAATTATACAAAAGCTAGGTACCATAAACACGGGTTACTTTAGCCCTAGGGGGTAACATTGCCCACCCAAAAAATCGTCTTGAAAATTTAATTATTCCATTATATGTTACATCAGGACCTAGCTACTTATATAGTTCTAAAATTATGTTAACAATTTAAGATGGTTAACACTAAAATAGTTATAGTTTTAAGGGTCGACAATGTTACCCCCTAAGGCTAAAAGTACCCGAGTTTACGGTATGTCCGTTTTCGTTCTATTCTCTTCATTTGTGTAAGAAATATTTTCGTGAAAAGGAAAAGGTGCAGATCTTGATTATTATAATGTCCACAACACATTCAAAATCTTGAAAATCGGACTTGATTTAGCGGGTAAGAAATTTTCAGTTTCACGATCCTCTTAAGCATCTATAGAAATGGCCGAATATTTCAACAAACCAGTATATATAATTTACTTTGGATTCACCTACTTTTAAACATCAAACATGGTCCTATTAACTATTTAAACAATTGGTTTATATACATTTTGAGTATATGTCTATTTAGTGTTTCTTTTTAAAGAATACTTTCGGTGTCAATACGAGTTTGTTTATATACTAAGCCATTTACATAGAATATTTCATTACAACAATCAATACATACAAAAGTGTAGTACAGACTTTTCATTAAAATAAAGATTATACTATCTTAAAAAAACCTTATTAAGTATTGTACATACAATCAATTGCAAAAAAATATATTTTTTAGCAGTTGGCTGAAATTAATAAATTATATTATATATTTACCCGTAACACAGCTATAATACACTTTTTTTTACTTAAAAGATTTTCAGCTTTTTACGCGTTTCATATATAATAGACCACAGACATCGATTATACTAACGATTTTTTTATCTAAATAAATTTGTTTTTATGTACAAAAGATAACTAAATACTAAATCATTTTCGTTTCAACCAAATCATAGGTGGGTAATTACTAACGTAATGAAAGCGAATTTTATGTACAATTGGCATATCACCGGGGTTACGTCTTTTGGTGGCATGTCGTGGTTGCAGAATCCATGGAGTCGCTATTTCCTAATCATTATAAACATACCACCTTGATTTTACCCTTCAGCATTGTCACATTCCAGAATCCATTCATTTGTTTTTGGTATAGTCTATACTTTTAGGTATTTAAAAAAATGTAAACATTCCAAACCACGTGACATTGTTAAACAGCCAATCAAAACTGTTTTATCGAACTTTGACGTACGACGACTTTGACGTCAGCCAATAGAAGCAGAACACTGTCTGCTTCTATTGGCTGACGAACTATATCACGTGGTTGTTTTGTTTACATTTTTTCAAATGCCTAAAAGTATAGACTTTAGGTACAGAGCGTGAAAGCATTACAAACAAACAAGTTATTTATTTTGAAGTATGACAATACTGGAGGTCAAGGTCAAGGTGGTATGTTTATAGTACAATAATCAGGAAATAGCGACTCCATGGATTCTAGAACCACAATATGTCACCAAAACTCCTAACCCTACATATCACACTACTTTACATAGGATAGGATAGGAGCCGTGTTAAAATTATTCTTGATAGTTAGGGCTTGATTGTTTTAAAATGGACATATAAATTTATCTGCCAGTTAAAGTTAGCCCTCTCCTTGTCTATGTTCAAGTGTAAGAAAGGGAAAGGGCTAAATTTATATCAGATATGCTTACAGAAATTAAATTTAAATACCTCACCGGCAAAAATACTCGCCCTACCGTCCTTTGTTCTTCAAAATCAGTTCAGTATTTTAGAAGTTACTCACTGATTTAAGACTGCACCGAGCAAACGTCGAGCGTCCGGTGGCGCCCTCATTACTATTATTATGTTTTCTTATTAACGAAAGAATTTCCTTGCAATCAGACGATACGTTTTTGTAGCGCAAGTTAAAACACAATTTATGGGATACGTAACAAACTTTAATAACTATTACCCTTTGAGTAGTCAGCTTAACGGGAAAAGGTGGCCACTTTTTTCCGTTAAGTTGATAACTCGAAGGTGAATTGTTATTAAACTATATGATATACCCTATAAGTTGTGTTTTCATTTGTAGTACAATAACATTTCGTCCAATTTCAAGAAAATAATTTAGTTTATTAGAAAACACAATAAAAGTAATGAGGGCGCCACTGTACATTCTGCGTACGCTCGGCGCAGTCTTAAGATAGATGATTTTAGATTTAAAAACTGATTGGTGACGCGTCCATACTAAATTTTACAACTGTATGAACGGCAAAGTTTTTTTTTATCCTTATTATAAAATTAAACCTTCGTTTATCGAGATAAATTGAAAACAATTTTAAATCTAAGTTTATCAATTAACGATAAGTGTAACTAAAAATAATATAATTGGTAAGAACTCTTTGATCGATTGTTAAATTTAACTAAGTCATGTTTAAAGGCAATCATACGAGAAGAACGCACATTATTTATTAAAATCATATCATATTAAAATCAACAAATCAGGTCCGTTAATTTCTCAAAACATTAGGTGTGTTTAATGCCTATTTCACAATCATTAAAATATGATTAAATCGATGCAACGCAAATTTTTGGCAGCCACGCGTGTCGTTTTGGCTCAAAAAAGCACAAGTACTGTTTTTAAAAAAAAATGGCGTCTGGTTGCCGCCATATTGAATTTTGATTACTGTCATATCTTTAGTGACAGTCACAAGATTAAGACAAATCGATTAACATAAAAATCATCAAGACACAAACATACATACAAACGTGCTGGTTGGCTGGTTAACACATTACCCTCCTCCTTCGGCAGTCGGGTAAAAAGACGGGTAGGCGTGTATTTTTGGTGTGTGCGAACTCTCAAAGTCGGGTATTCACTAGGAAGCCGTAGCTGTTGCACGTTACATCGTAATGCCCTCCACTAGAAGCTCGTTACTGTATCTGCTACGGGTACAGATACAGCTCGCTAAAATATCCATTTAAATGGGTCATTATTTGGGCGTTTGATCCGAATCACGTGGGCACATTTTTGTAGAAGTGGCTGCAGATTTCGATTTCGTTTCTGTTTACGTAGGTATCTAAGTTTACTAGACATCTAACAAATATCCAAAAACGGCATAAAAAATTACGCCCAATACGGTATTTGACAAAAGTCAAATCAGCTTCTTTTTATGAAACATCAAAAACGCTCCGTTACTATGGAATTTATAGGGACTACTATCTTGAGACGTCACAATCAAACAGCGTCCTTATTGTCGGATTTTCTGAATTTAAAAATCTTTAAATAGCAAACAAGAATAAAATATTTATATTTTCCTATTCTTTTTATAACGTTTATCTGTTGTTAATGAAAAACCAATTTAATTACACTCTTGTCAAATACCCTATTCTTCAAAAATATGTCCACAAAAATTGAAACGCATGAATAATGACCTAAATATTGAGATAAAAATCTAAATTTCTAATTAAAGGTAATTTCTATAATAATTTGAACATTTCCAAACACAAATCCGTTTCAATTTTGTCCTATTTTACCATAGATATAATTTTAACACGTCTCAAAAGCAAAGATAGAAAGGTATATCTGACAACTTATCTTAACATAATCGGGGTCTTAAGTTGCTAAGGTGGTACCCAAAACTGGTACTCTGTAGCGGACGCTTAGGTGTAAGTAAATCTTAAAAACGTAACTTGGGACCCAATAAATAATATTTACAACCTTTAGAAAAATGATTATGGTTACATTTGTAACACTTCAATTAAGTTATTTCATCTTAAGGAAATTGTTTATTTTAAATACTTATCAGTTTCAGGAGAGGCGATCTCTGCATAGGTCTAGGAGTTCTTTCAGTTGGCAGAATTTGCTGTAGGCTTCTTGTAGCATACTCCTGTAAACGTAACATGATAAAAACATAACACGATAAAATTAAGTTCGCCTTTTGTATATTCAGTGTATTCTTTTGTTGCAATAAAAAAAAAAATATATATATATATATATATAAAATTATCTGTAGTATTTCCATGACTGACTGACTTGACTGACTGAGAAACTTACTAACTGACCGATTGACTGACTAACTGACTGACTAACTGACTGACTGACTGACAGACTAACTATCTAATTGACTGACTGACTGACTGACAGACTGACAGACAGACTGACTGACTGACTGACTGACTGACTAACTGACTAACTGACTAACTGGCTAACTGACTAACTGACTAACTGACTAACTGACTAACTGACTAACTGACTAACTGACTAACTGACTGACTGACTAACTGACTAACTAACAAAAATTACGTTTATATACTCAATTAAGGATATAGTTACCTGCACTTAAGACAGAAGATCCTCAGGCTGTGCTCGTTGATATGCGTGGAGTCCATGCAGATGAGGTTGACGCTGTCCTTGAACACTGTCTCCATTCGAGCGATGGGCTCTTCCGCACCGGGCTCCATTGGGTCTATACTTAGAGCTCTGTAATACAATATTGTTATGTTTTAACCCTTGACGCGAAAAGAGGGGGGTTATACTACAGAGAGCAGAATTTTCATAGTTAAAATGTTTAACGTCATAGGAATAGAACGTTTTATACAATCGACTATAGACTGTTAATACTCACGTATCACCACATATTTTACCTTCTATCGATACGTTTGAAGCAAAATAATTTACCAATTTTAACATGTAGGTATTTTAGAAAAGCATTAAAATTTGTTAAGGACAGCATCACATATTGTTGAAATATCTTATTAAAAACTAAAATAACAAAGAGATTAATCGTAACAAAACATCGATAACTGACAAAGTCGATAAAACAAAATGTTCTATCCCTGTGACGTTCCAATTTGTGCTCATAACACATTTTTGACAAAATCTCACTTCACATAGTACAAATAAAAACAATAAAATCGTATTTTAGAGTAAAATTTTAAACATTGCGTAGTGTGAAGTCAAATAGGACTCTGCTAGTTCATCTAACAAAGGTATATTGCTAGCTTTCATGTGTGCATGCGTCGATCGTACTAGCCATAAACAAACTCAACATGGCCCTTATCATAGGTCGCCTTTATCTTGGTGGATAGAGCAACTGTCACTCTCACACTTAAGACTGCGCCGAGCGTACGCCGGATGTACAGTGGCACCCTCATTACTACTATTGTTTTCTAATAAATAAAAGTATTTTCTTGAAATTGGACGGTAGGTTTTTGTACTACAAATGAAAACACAGCTTATATGGTATATCACATAGTTTAATAACAATTCAGCTTCGAGTAATCAACTTAACGGGAAAAAGTGGCCACCTTTTCCCGTTAAGCTGACTACTCAAAGGGTAATTGTTATTAGTTTGTTACGTAACCCATAAATTGTGTTTTTTACTTGCGCTACAAAAACGTATCGTCTATGCAAGGAAATTCTTTAGTTAATTAGAACACAATAATAGTAATGAGGGCGCCACTGGACGCTCAGCGTTTGCTCGGCGCAGTCTTAAATCAGAGAGTAACTTCTAAAATACTGAACTGATTTTGATGAACAAAGGACGGTAGGGCGAGTATTTTTGCCGGTGAGGTAATTAAATTTAATTTCTGTAAGCATATCTGATATAAATTTAGCCCTTTCCCTTTCTTACACTTGAACATAGACAAGGAGAGGGCTAACTTTAACTGGCAGATAAATTTATATGTCCATTTTAAAACAATCAAGCCCTAACTATCAAGAATAATTTTAACACGGCTCCTATCCTATCCTATGTAAAGTAGTGTGATATGTGGGGTTAGGAGTTTTGGTGACATATTGTGGTTCTAGAATCCATGGAGTCGCTATTTCCTGATTATTGTACTATAAACATACCACCTTGACCTTGACCTCCAGTATTGTCATACTTCAAAAAAAAAAATTAATTAAATTTTAATTCGGTTTATCCATACCTACTAATATTTGAATGTTTGTTTGTTTTTAATGCTTTCACGCTCTGTACCTACCAAAAATCGTTAAACTGGTTTAACGCTTTTACAAATAAATGAATTCTGGAATGTGACAATGCTGAGGTTTAAAATCAAGGTGGTATGTTTATAATGATTAGGAAATAGCGACTCCATGGATTCTGCAACCACGACATGCCACCAAAAGTTGTTATCCCGGTGATATGCCAATTGTACATAAAATTCGCTTTCATTACGTTAGTAAATACCCACCTATGATTTGGTTGAAACGAAAATGATTTAGTATTTAGTTATCTATTGTACATAAAAATAAATTTATTTAGATAAAAAAATCGTTAGTATAATTGATGTCTGTGGTCTATTATATATGAAACGCGTAAAAAGCTGAAAATCACAATCCATGTTTGCCACTGCACGCTCGACGTTTGGTCGGTGCAGTCTTAAATACTGGTCAGAAAGTGAACAGGTAAAAACCCACGTTTATCTACATCGATAATAGGCCCAGAGGACGCACCAAGCCGGTTTAATCGAAGCGCCCGAGCGGCAATAGGTAACAGAAACTCCTAAGGGGCGAAGGGACGGTAGCTATAGCAGTAATAGAAATACAAACTCTTTTAAAATATCAACACCCCTTTGCACCCTTAGGGTACGGAAGCGTAAAAACGAAGTATAAGTGGTTTACCCTTTGACAGCCATAGTGAGATAGTTGATCTGATTGCTAAACTGCGGCAATTTGCTGGTGATCACTGCTAAAGGGTCCTCGGTGGGCAGTTTGTCCTCGATGTTGTGTGGTATACCCATGCCGGAAGCCAACTTTGCACTGGAAAATAAAAAAGTAATTTCACTGACATTATACAGGCTGGCTCATTTAGATCGGTCAGTTCTTAGAAACCATGTCATCGATTTTAATAACAAGAAAAACTGCATTCATACATTTAAAAAAACCTTGCTTGCTTATTCAGTACATCGCGAATCTGATCGCCGTACGTCCGTCTAGGACGTCCCCTACCGACATCTCCACTCGTAGGCTTATAAACCCATTACCTTCCTTGACCGGTTGTCGGGCAAAAAGAAAAGGTACAGTAGAACCGAATTTAAATGGCGTGTCCTGAATTTTCGTTCGCGCAGACACGAACAACGTTTCCGATGATTTTTAAAAGTCCGATTAAAACCCACGATCAGACTTGTACGTAATAGAAATAAAGTGCAAATTAAATTGCATCTATTTTTTCCATCTTACTGATGCACGTTTGACGGCTGACTGAATGACACGCCAGCGCGCGTCAATATAGCGTCACTAACAACCAATAATATCAGAGAATACAACCACGCAACACGTGGATCATGCTAATTAGTTTTTTTTTATGGCATAGAGAAGACAAACGAGCACACAGGCCACCTGACGGTAAGTGGAAACTGTGACCCATAGACATTCGCATCCACAAGACTGCAATGCAATCCTAAGAATGCAAATACGTTGCCAACCCAGAGGACTAAGATGGAATGCCTCTATGCTAGTCATTTCACCGGCTGTCTTATCCCCAAACCGGTACACAACAATGCGGACACTGCTGTTTGGCGGTAGGTTAATGGATAAGATGGTGGTAGCGATCCGGACGGACCCTGCACAAGGTCATACCACCCGCAAAAAAAAAACGAAAAATTAACGTCTGCCCAGGTACGGTCACGAGCGTTAATTTGGGACCCATTTTAAGAAAAATATGCTTGAAATCGTCAATGTCATTAGAGATGTCATGTCATCTGTAACTTTTAGGAAACTCAACGTTATTGTAGAATGTCAGATTGACTTTGGACCTAAGGTGGGTACCAAATTAAATCTCGTGACTGTAAAGTCACCACCCGCGAATGTTACGCCACTTGCCACTCTTCTTAATTTAACCGTGTAATGCATTTTGGGTTGACAGCCGACTTGACCATATTACCCGATTGTAGTACACGGCTAAATTAAGAAGAGTGGCAAGTGGCGTAACATTCGCGGGTGGTGACTGTACATCGGTAAGCCATATCAGTTGTGTTTTGTATATCTCACCAATAACTCGAGAACACGGTCCATATCCCTTCGAAGGCCTCTATGACGGGCAGCTCCGGCCGCGGCTCCCTCCGCTCCAGGCGCTCGACGGTCGCCTTGGCCAGCTCCATGTACTCCGGGATGATCTGGCACTTGCGCGCCACGTCCAGGCACAGCTCTTGGAAGTTGGTTACTTCCGACTCGGAGAGGGATTTGGGATCTGGAACAACGTTAAGTCATTTTTCATCACACTTGCTCGTAAATAGTGTCGTAATGCTAGAAAAATCGACCGTAAATCCAAAATAATACCCGCGGGCCTTTTTTTACCATTACGTACGTAACGTGCGTAATAGCTTTTTTTTTAAATATTATACGTGGACTCAAACTATCACAATACGTCAGGACCCCAACTCTTGTGTCATTCGATATGAACTTTCATTCGAGATAAAAGGTCAGTTGCATACAATTTCCTAAAAATCTCGCATATAAACTATTGATGTCGACTGTCACTAGAATCGGACTCCGAACCCGTTTGACATTATCTGTGGTAATTCACAGACAATGATGTAGTCTGCCGAGACATATCCTATAATCTGTGGTCTGCCGCTAATAAGTTAAAAATATTATCTTTTGTCTTATTTTATTTCATTTCCTCGCAATTGTGATGAAAAACATTGTATGTTACACGGGTGGTAAAATAAATACAAACCTCGAGTCATTAAAGCCCTCAGCCTTCGGCTTCGGGCTTCTAACAGACTCTCGTTTGTAATTCTTTCTTTACCACCCTTAATACACAATGTACTATAATGGCATCGGCAAAGAGGATTTCCATACAAGTTGCGATAACGTCATTTATTATTTCATTTCATTCCATCTCTAGGGCGGAAAGTGATTTAAAAAAAAGAGGCCAAACACTCAGCCGTTTTGGACTTTTTTCTAGACCATGGCAGATTTTTTTACAGCTATGCTATTACAAATAAATTGGTCTTTTTAAACTTATTTCAAAGTTCTGTCAAAAGACTCATAGTTTTTGGATGACAATACTTAAAGTTAAAGTTCGTGACAATAACATACAACATTATTAATTGAATCCTTGAACTACAGGCGCATTCGCTGGTGCTCGTGCAGCCTAAATATCTCGGCGATTTACTGTCATTAAGTACAAAAAGAAATTCGTCCACAGAGAATTAGTCGTCAAATCGGAAAAAATGCCAAATTTAAATATACCTATTAGGATAGTTTTCCATCCAGAATATTGTCCAAAATAGAATCATGTCCTCTGGTAAAATTGTCCAAAATTAATATAGGCCGACAGGAATAATAACCATTTGTATTTATGTTCACTTATAATTCGTTTTGTACTTAAATTTACATTACGGTCTCAAATAAAATTAGACAATATTCACTTTGTGCGTATTAAATTTTGCACATTTTTTATAATGGACATAATTCATTTCAGACTTAATTAATTTTTAACGAAAATAAATTTGGTCATAATTACATTTTATCAGATTTACACTTTGGTCAAAATTCCAAATGGTCAATTCAAGTGGACGAATTTCTTTTTGTACTTAATGACAGTAAATCATCTCGGCATGCAATTAGCCATGCTAAATTTTTAAATATGTATGGAAATCTCAAAACCATTTCGAGAAACAAGCTTTCGGTACAGTTTCTGTATATCAGATTTAAAAAAAAGTCTCACATTATTAAGATATTCGTTGAAATGTTTTGTCCTTCAAATGACCTTTCTGTGAGTTATCAAACGAATAATGGATATGATTCCATTGCTATATTTAAAAAAAAACCGACTGACGTCTGTCTAGTCTATATCAAACACAAATTTGACATTGACGTGTCGTTTCTTTTCGTAAATTGTTTGTTTATTATAATTAATAAATGCAATCTAATTTATACGAGTACTCAATGGTCAAGACTATTGTTAAACCATTGTGTAAAAGTAACGTGTTTGTTTTAAACAGGTACATACGAGTACATTTAAATGATCTTCACAACAAAACTGCAAATAGTTCTTGAAGTGTTTTTGCTTCACTTCACGACACCATTCCTCTCGCCGTCGTTCCGGGATTGGTACGAATAACAAATCCATTCAATCAATGTTGCTGTTATTCGGACATAAAGGGACGAAACATTTGTGGCCTTCCATTTCAAACAAGTTCAGATAGTGATTTCAAACATTTTTGAGCCCGTCCTCGGTGACGTTGACACCTTGATGTTGATGTTGACTTTACCATAGACTTTACTGTAATTTCTTTTTATGCAGGCGAAGACTACATTTATCCATTATGCGTTTGATGACGTCACGTCAGCAATAAATTAATATATTTTTTTAATGTAGATAGGGTTAATTAAAAACAAAAATACCGAAATTGCTTTCTTAAAATAGTCTATATTTATCAAATAAATTATAAAAACCATACAAAAAAAAAATGAAGCATGGCCAATTGATCACTTTCATCCTTTGGTTAACAGTCTATTATTACTACTCGAAAAAACGTGATAGTTACCTTTGTTCTCAATAGAAGCTAAAGAATTCTTCAAATCCAAGATCAAATGCTCTATCCTGGGGAACACCTCGTTGAACACCGCGATCCAATGTTTGAGCAAACATTGGAGCACCTCGGCCAGCGTCCAAGGAGGCGGTTTGAAGAGGACATGCTTCCATAGATTGTTGTATTTGGCTCGCATTTCGTTCTGAAATACAAAGCAAATTCAGATGAAATTATATTTCAAAAGACAAACAAACAAGCCGCGATGAAGGTAATTGGTAAAGGGTGGATGGTGACGACGAAGAATTTCGTACATTGACCTTTAGGTACAGTCACGAGATTAAATTTGGTACCCACCTTAGGTCCAAAGTCAATCGGATATTCTACAAGAATAAGGTTGAGTTTCCTAAAAGTTACAAATGACTTGACATCTCTAATGACATTGACGACTTCAAGCATATTTTTCTTGAAATGGGTCCCAAATTAACGCTCGTGACCGTACTACCAGTAGCACGCCGTATTACTATAGGGAAAATGTTTAGATTCCATGATCATGTACCGTTCTCTTATTGCAAACAAATCAAACTATTATATTATGATTTTGATGCCGACTAAAGTCGGTGTGCGAGCGCGACGGCAACAAAATTATGTACGAGCGACAGAGACAAGTAGTAGCGAGTCAATGTACGGAATTCTTCGTATTCAGCGCCTGTTTTTTTTTTTTTATGGCATTGAATAAACAAACGAGCACACAAACCACCTGATGGTAAGTGGGTCAATCAACTTTTCTTTGTAGCTCGTTGCCATGGTGACGTCTCCTGAGTCACTCTTTAAAACTGTGATTTTAAAGAATATAAGTCCACTAAAAATCAGTTTTATTGGCAATTCCAAACCCATTCTTTTATGGGCTTTCTCCTGAGTGTGCTAGAAGTATTATATTATAGTATTTTTTCTAAGAAACTCTAACACTGTTGTCTCCTGGGTTACGGGACAGAATAACAACAACAAAAAGTTGATCCACCCAAGTGGAAACTGTGACCCATAGACATTCGCAATCACAAGACTGCAAATGCGTTGCCTACCCTGAGGACTAAGATGGAATGCCTCTAATGCTAGTCATTTCACCGGCTGTGTTATCCCCAAACCGGAACACAACAATGCGAACACTGCTGTTTGGCGGTAGGTTAATGGATAAGATGGTGGTAGCGATCCGGACGGACCCTGCACAAGGTCCTACCACCCGGCCTCCTTTAAGGCAAAGGCCTTACCTCGAGTATATCAGCAAGCAGCTGATGCATGACGTCCCGGTTGCGGCGCGCGCTCGCCCAGCGGTCCGGGTCGGGCTCGGGCTGCGGCTTGGTTTCTAGCAGCTCCCGGAGCTCGCTGAGCCCGATGCAGCGGAGGGAGTTTACCATTGCCTTGTTGCAAAGGTTCTTGTCGTTTGATAGAAGGATCTAGAATGAACAAAATTGGTGGCACTTAGTACTCTCGCTTCGCTCTTCTCAAGTTAACCATTAATGGCATGGGTCAATAATATGTTGCATAAAATTTACAGTCATAAATTCGCATAATTGTCTTTGGAATACAGTCACTTTGTATAACTTTATATTTCAAAATGATAAGTTCGCATATTATTAACTAGAAAAATATTCGTATTTCATTTTGTAATATTTAGTTGGCATATTTGGTTGTTATGTTCGCCCAGAGGATCGATTGTCAGTATGTGAATCATTGTTGTCTGGTTCACGTACTGGCACATCAATCCAAGTAGCTTTATTTAATTATGTGCATTATAAAAAACATTACTAACATCAGGTTTAATTTTTTAATTTAATTTGTTTACTAACACTTTGTTATTATTATGGTCCAAATATGGCTGAAATAAATGATTTTGATTTGATTTGATTTGATTTGATAAAGAAAGTTACGACATCAGCAGGTCGGTTCTGGCGTTGTTTGTCACAATACAACTTAACACACTTCCTCGCTTCGCTCATCGTCGTATCCAACTTTCTGTTTGCTAACTTTTGAGTCATGAACCGTGTATTTTGTACACATTTTTTTTATTAGCTGCTTCATTACTAGTTTAGTATTGCTATACGATTGTAATGGTACAAGTAATTATGTCAAATCAAAGCCTGCGACACTAAACGTATGCTGTTTAAAATTCTGTCAAATGAATATTATGGAAACTAATAGTTACACCTAGTATATCGTTCATTGAATACGAAACGGACACATTTCAAAATGAGTCAGTGTTGCATTTTAAAATTAAAAGCTATTCGTATAACATTTTTAATGCAAGGGCAAATTATTTTGGAATGTGTCAGTTTTGTATTCAATGAGCGATATGTTTACGTAGTTATCATTCAACAAAAATAATTACAACAAAATGATATGCGATGCGTCCATGGTCTTATCGAGGTGGATAAGGCATCTATCACTCTCACACTTGCACACTGGTCAGAAGGTGACAGACGTTTTATTCACGTTTATTCACATCTATATACACGCCCGTAAAAATAGGCCCGCATGTCATGTGTTTCGGCTGACATATTGAGTTTTTTTATGGCATAAAGCAGGCAAACGAGTACCTGATAGTCAGACCTAGGAATATTCGGGGCAAAATTAAATGACAGCTAGGGATTGCCTATATCGATAAACTCAACTATCGATGCTTTTCCCATATATTAGTGATCGCTCCAAGTTTTGTTTGTAAAAATAAAATTTGATCAAAAGTATGTAATGAAACAAAATAGCAAAATAATTCTGACTATTCTTTATTTTAAAAGGATTGGAGGATTTTTTCCGTATTGTGAATTTCAGAATGACTGTCCCATTTACTATTGTTAAAATAAACGACTAGAATTTTTTAGGCGTAAAAACAATATGACGATGATGAGTGAAGGTTATAAATCTTTTTAAAATACAGAATGACCAGAATTATGTTGCTGTTTTGTTTAATTTGCATACTTTATAAAATAAACAATTTTTACAATCAAAACTTGGAGCGATCACTAATATATTTATTTATTTATTCAATCAATTTGTAATTTACAGAGTGATCCATTGCATTACAAACTTAACCTAAAACTTTATTAAACATGTTTCTAAAATATTCTTATTTCTATACCATTCATTCCCTCTCAATCACTCTCTTGCATTCATCAACCACTTTTGAAATACGTGAGGCGAACACATCGCAGTGTGGTGCCGCGCCGAGAGTGGTGTTGAGTATGAGGAGTGCCCGCTGCAGCGGAGAGTTGCGGTAGGTTGCGGCGAGCGCGCGCGGCGGCGCCAGCAGTCAGGCACGGACAGCCGCACCACCGAGTCGACCAAGTCAATGCAGTCAACTTTATTGTGCATGACACCCAAAGTAAATTTCACTGTTGCCAGCGAACGACGCATCTCGAGCGAGTCGTATCCTAATTGACCTTGCAAGATTAAGGTTGGGTACTGCTGAGGAAAGTAGCTGTAGACCTTCTTGTATAATATGGGAAAAGCATCGATAATTAAGTTTATCGATATAGGCAATCCCTAGCTGTCATTTAGTTTTGCCCCGTATATTCCTAGGTCTGCTGATAGTAAGTGAGATCGGAGACCCATAGATATTTACATTTTCAAGACTGCAATCTCAAGACTGATGTGTAACTGCATAAGTTCAAATGTAACTTACCACAGATTTACCCCTCCCCGCCTGTTGCAGGCCGCAGTTCAATATTTCATCATCCGGCAACTCACACGGGTGTATATGGGAATTGGCATCTCGTAGAGATTGACCTGAAATCAAAAATGATAATAAAAGTTATTTGAAACAAGCCACCAAAATAACGGTGATCAGCTTTCACCACCATCTTGACAATGTCATGTGACAGGTGACAATTCGGTATACATTGCAAAGTCAACACGCTGATGCATCCCTGGGTTTCATATAAGCTGCGCCGTGTACACTGTACAGTCAACCATTTTGATTCCTAGGCCACTATGGACTTTGTCAACGTGACGTTGTAAACCAAATCATAGGGAGTCTCTTACGTTTTGGTTGACAACGTCACTTTAACATAGTCCAAAGTGGCCTAGAAATCAAATTGGTTGACTGTACACTGAAATGTCACCTATGACCTGTTCACCCCATTGTAATATGTCGGAATAACCACAATTGCAAAATAATTTCAAACTGTTACTGAAAATATCGAATTTAAAGTTATATTGTTCAATGAGGATAAGAAGAAGAAGGAGAAATACATTTATTCACTACACATAAGACAAATGAAAGATAACAAACAATGTGACAGAAACCGCACGGAGTTTGTCCTCGCGGGAGCGAGCCGGACACAATAATATGGCTAATATCTGGTCTATAGAGACATGCCATAATTATTTTTAGTCATAATGTGTTTCAAGTCATAATTTTCGCAAGTCATAATGCATTTTTCTCAGGACACGGTTATTTTTTCAGGATTTTTATAAAACTAACCTAACCTAACCTAAATAATCTACATGATAAACGTTTATCAAAAACTGTAACTTCAGCCTGAAAGAAGTTATGACAAAAAAAAGTATGACTAACAATACATTATACCAACAATATGTATGGCAGTCAAAGGGATCCCGGCTAATATAATATGGCATAATATGGCTTATGGCTGGATAAGAATAACGGTGAAATAGCATATGGATTTAGTAGTGATGGAGCTGGTGTAAAAAAATACGAAGAAATGTGGCCTAAAAGGTTTGTTTACATGGTTTACAAGGTCTATTGATGGCGGGGTGGCCGTCTGGTCGCATACCAACTATTGTCATTGCTAGTGAATGTACCATCACGAGGCTTATTTTCTATACGGCTAAAAACACTTACCTTTAATTCTATTATTTTCCGGAAGCGACTTATACAAGTAGTCCATAGCGGCCCGTGCTCGTTTGCAAATGGCGCCGTTTCCGTTGTTGTTATCTTTTAGACGGTCTAGCTCGTTGATTACTCGCCAGGGTACTAGCAGAGTCGGCTGTTCGCTATAGCCTGGGGATCAAAAAGATTGAACCTTCATAGTTGAAATGCTTTTATAATTGTGCCCTCCTAAACCAATAAGCAGCATCCCAAATTCAATATACAAAGTAGATTTAATTCTCTTCTATTAGTCATAAGGCTGATATTGCTGCAGAATTGACAACATGACTTGTGAGACTGTGTCAAAAGAATACTGTAACACCAATACTCGACATCAGATGGCGCCAGTAAGCAATATACTCGCACCGTATCGATATTTAACAACGTTACCCCTACCCGACACTAGATGGTGTTAGTTAGCAATAAAAGTGCGCCTTAACGATATTATTTAACTTTGTTGTGACTAGATGGCGTTGGCTGTACATTACAACGCACAATCGTTTTGTTCCCCACGAAACTAGAAGTAACAAGGCTGTTTATTTGTAAATTGATCTTTTTTAACTATGCAACACTGGCTATGACAAAGTTTGCTCTCGACTCTCGACATGCTTCTACTCGTGGGACTTTTGGAGACTTATTAAATTCGGAGCGTTGGTTACTCGCCGAACTCTGATTGTGTTGCCAGTGTTGCCACTTTCGTATACATTATATCGAGGCTATTAAAATTAGTTGTTGTGACTACTGACATTGGTTTGATATTCCGCTCCATTTACGAACCCGCCCTACTTTTTGATACACTTTTCACCTTTAGGTAGGTAATTAACGCTGATGGTTTTTAAGCATAATAAATTCTGGTACTACTTAGAAAAAAAACTCGTATCTGATATTTCGAGATGTTTGAAATGAAATTTATTCTCTTCATATTTAAGTTTAAAATCGAACGTCACGAAATGTGAGATACGAGGTTTTATCAAAGCCATGACGATATGTATGTGTATTTCAGAAAACTAGTATAAATAAACCGAAGAGACGCGATGACGATTCGCTAGTCTGTTTAAAATCATAGCGTTCCCATTTCATGAACTTGGAACTTCAAACCATAATATTCTTTTTTTATTTATTAATGGCGGTCCACCGTGGTTACCATTCATTTCGCCAGTGTCAAGTGAGTAGAGTAAATCAGTAACAAAATAAATCAAAAGTAGAAGCCGGAAATCTTTTAATCGGCCATCTTCCAGGAAGGTTTCCGGAAGCCAATATAGACCAAATTAAATTCTTCTACTTTTACTTTTTCCGTGAAGTAGAAGGTATTATTTTGTACATTATGTTCTTTGCTTTGTTTTCTGTGCACCACTTTAGTTAGTTTCTGTATGATAATTTGGTTGACTGGTAGAGAATGCATTAAGTTCGCCATTTGTACTTTTTTTTGTGGAATAAAGGTAAAATAAATTCTAAGAATCGTTGCATGTATGTGATAACTTACCTTTTATATGGGAATTAATAACATTCTTAATAACATCAAGCTCATGAATGAATATATTGGTGTCCACCACCAGCACGACATCTTCAGAGTGGCTGGGTGGGAACTCTTTTGGCGGTTGGTATTGAATCACTGGTGGTGGTGGTAGTGATGTGGTTGAACTCTTTACCTGAAATTATAATAAACAAAATTCAACTCTCCGTAATAAACTCAGAAGAACTAATACGCAAATAACCGACTCCGCAAAACGACCATTTCGCTGTTTAGTCTACATTACAAAATATCCGCTACGTATGTGTTACTATTAATAAGTATATTAGGTAACTTCAAATGCCCCAAGGGCAAACCACCCAGGGATAGGAGCCCCGCCGTGCGGGCCTCCGTCAACTTTGCTAAGACAGACATAAAATGGTTATTTACCGACTCAGACTCCTTGAGAGCTAGAAGCGATGCGGTCATTTTGCGAGTAAATAATTTGCGACCTAGTCATTCTACTACTAACCCAATGACCGAAATACAGGTCGTTAGGTAATTATGGAAGCCGTGACCTGGGCCACTATTCTAAATGGTAAAACCTTATTGATTTTTACATGTTATAACAACAACACTAATACACATCTTCGCCTAAGTGAGCAAAATGTGGTTACAGAAATACCTATCAAAAAGTTTTTATAGTTGTTGGAAATTCTGTGGCTCTGCCTACCCCACTCTGGGAATAAAGGCTTGAGTCTATGTATGTATGTATGTATGTTATCGTATTTTCAACGTCATGAGATCTTTAATTTAATGGCGGCCGAATTAAAAACAGTGTGATAACATATCAAAAGCAATATGGTTTTACCGAGAATACAGCCCATGTTTTTATTTTTATTTTGTGAGGCAACCTTAATTTAGGCCAAGGCAAAGATGGGCGATATATGAGCAAAGAATTCTGCGCATGACCATTCTGGCGGAATCGACAGAAGCTAGCAATAAAATTTGCTACCAATAAATGTGTATCCAATCTCTACATAGTATAAAACAAAGTCGCTTCCCGCCGTCTATCCCTCTGTATGTACAGTCAGCCAATTTGATTCCTAGGCCACTATGGACTTTGTCAACGTGACGTTGTAAACCAAATCATAGGGAGTCTCTTACGTTTTGGTTGACAACGTCACTTTAACATAGTCCAAAGTGGCCTAGAAATCAAATTGGTTGACTGTATGCTACCTTTCAAACTGCACAACTGATTTTAATGCGGTTTTCATCAATATACCTCTATAGTGATTCAAGAGAAACGTTAATATGTATAATAAATTCGGGTTTACGTACGGGTGTTACAGAAAACTCACATAAGAGACTACAGATGTAGTAAATAATCCTTTCCCATCGTTTTTGATCGGATAACTTCGTATTTATCTTGCTTTCTCAGTTGGCATATTGGTGGGTACTGAAGCTAATTAAGAAAGCTAGATAAATACGAACATATCCGACAAAAAACGGGAAAGGATAATTCACTACATGTGTACCTCATATACACCCGGGAATAACACGAAGGATTTTAACCATCGATTCTAGACCCTATTTGTAGTATATAATGTGGTACAACGTAGTTCAATAACGCATAATTTCCGAGATTCATATTATTAAAAAAACAATTCCATAGTTAATTTAATGTGAACTCTGTCACTTTAACCTAAAGCATTATTTACTAAGAAAGATTCATGTTGAAAGTAGCAATATCATCAACATATAACATAAATTAATTTAATCAATTTCTTAGTAAATAATGCTTTAAGTTAAGGTGACAGAGTTCAAATTAAATTAACTATGGAATTGTATTTTAAATAATATATACTCCAAATAAGGTCTAGAATCGATGGTTAAAATCCTTCGGGTTATTCCCGGGCACGGTGTAGTTTGGGACTAGGTCAATTGGTGTGGCATTATCCCCCCTCATTATATTAGGTACTTAAAAAATGTAAACAAACCAAACAGCATGGCTCTACTTAACAGCCAATCAAATCCGCTTAGTCGAGCTTTGATGCACCAGTGTTCGCTTCTATTGGCTATATCAAGTCACGTGGTTCTTTTGTTTACATTTCGTTATTTACCTATACTCGCATCTATTTAAACGGCCCGATTTGACAGCTGTCAACAACAAAACATAATCTAAAACGTGCCTGAAGTACAACCTCAACAGCAACCTAAATGGGCTTTTTAGAGCAACAGGAGTATAAACCAAGTAAGCATAGACATTCCTAGGAGCCTATTGTTTTCCATAATTGTTTTTGGTCATAAATTACTTTGTTGACATAACCATTGGAAGACATAATTTTTATATCACTACAACTATAATTTTTTCCGAATTTTTCTAAAACGTGGTTATAGGTTACATTTGATTTATAAAAGATCTGAAAAAGTAATTTTCTTAAAACAATATGATAATGACTTGCGATAATTATGACCTACAACATAGTATGACTGCAAATAACTATGGCAGACATAATAGAACCGTAAAATATACAAACCTCTTTACAATCCACCTCCATAGCTTCAACAGGGAACTCCTTAATAACATCTATATTGACAGAATTCTCCTCAATCGCTTCATTGCTTAAATCTGCCCTTAAAGCCTGCAACCTATCCTTTGCACTGGTAAACGTCTTCACTTCCTCTTTCATCTTATAACTTAACTTGGACTTTATAGCAGAAACCAGCTTGCTAGCTTCCGAGAACTGCGGAGGTGTTGCCGGATGCTTCATGAAAGGGTACTCCGCAGTTTGATTACATATTCCTTGCTCTATATCAGCGAATGTGTCTTTCTGTATTGATTTGTTAGAATATTCTTCCGGCAACTGCGCTTTCATTGATGATAAAATCTTATTAGCAGCGAGGAACTGTGAAGGTGACGGTGCGGAGTGAACGCTATCACTGCCTGGTGAATGTGTTGTAGTGCATTTTGATTCGCTGACTGGACTTTTTAACTCTGGCATTCTTGGATGCGTTTCCGTTTGCGGTATAACTTTGGGGCTTATTCTAACTTTGTTTTTTGGTGTTGCATCTACAATTTCTTGTGCTTCACAGGATAGTTGAGCTCTTAGCTTAGCGAGTCGGGAGTTAGCAGAGTTTTTGCCAGACGACACTGGACTTGGAGTAGGTTTTTCAGGTGTTCTTTTTGTACATGTGTTGGCATTAAGTTTTTCAGGTGTGTGTACTGGCGTCCCTAAAAATAAAGAAATATTATTCTATTAAAATATTTATAAATTTATCTTGTATACTTTTTGACAAAAAACTATACTTTGTTACTTTTTGTCATGCTTCAGGGTCGTAACCACCATAAGTGGCTCAGGTGAATAGATAGAGCTCTGCAAGCCGCTCTTTGCTAAGGTAAGGGATCATAGTAAAAAGGATAATTGCGATTATAAAGAGAAAACTTGATATTATTTTTTTATTGAATTTCTTCCCAAAGTAAGCTCTAGGCTTGTACTATAGATATGAGTCGATAATAAACATACAAAATACATAAACACAAACTTAAAAAAATAGAAAACTCAGAAACACAAACTGTCACTCATCATACAAATATTTACCCATACTGGGAATCAAATCAGACAGCTTTGTTGACCATGTTACTAGTATCTCTACCAATCCAGTTCAGTAAAATATGAATCTATTGAGAGTAAAATAAAGTACATTTTCTAATTTGATCATAAGTCCTAAAATCTATATAAAAGACAAACCTGACTCACTAACTTATATATCCACGCACAGCTGAAACTACTGTAGCTAGAAACTTGAATTTGGTACAGGGGTTCCAAGGGATTTTCCAAAAGTCGACCCCAACGGGAAGAAATAGGGGGAGTATCGGGGAACTAATTATACGCGTACGAAGTCGCGGGTGTCCCCTAGTTAGTCATAAACCAAAAGAAATTCCACTTTACTTCCATGGCACTAGATCTTCATTTCAATGGCCATATTATTTACTACTATAAGTACAAGGAGATTAGTGTTTTCAATCCATTACATCTCACCAGCAGTACCATATGATACGAATTAAAACAATAGTAGCAATGCAATGCAATCTTATGGACGAGACAGTGTCATACTCTGGGGCCCTCAAGCACAAGAGGCCCATGGACCTTGATCAGCAAACCTCAAATCGAACTAGCAAAAAATTGTCCCACCAGAAATTAAATAACCAATAAACTGGAATTCTTAAAATTGAATTGATAAAACTTAAACAGTTTAGTGAGGGTATTTTGCACCAGTGCCCCCTATTTATCCCTTTTCCCTATATAAGTAACTCCAAAATTAAGTTAATGATGTTGTTACTTTAAACTATAAACTATCTTTTAAAAAAAAACTATCATAAATAATAATATACAAATATCAAAGCAGTAATGTGACAGTAAACAATGTATATAACATCTTTATTTATTTTACCCAGTTTATCAATGTATAGTGTGCACAGATGTACAAATAGGTATTAAAAAATGTAAATCTAGAATCATCTTTCATATATAGGAAGCCTTTAATTTAATTTTAAAGTATTAGCCATAAAATAAAACCATTGTAACAAATATAAATGTAAAAACTCAACCCACCTTTCTTTTGCTTTTTCTTTGAACATTCCTCATAACTGTCGCTTTTCCTTTTTAGG
Organism: Acleris laterana; assembly: GCA_963966035.1. Taxonomy (NCBI): domain Eukaryota; kingdom Metazoa; phylum Arthropoda; class Insecta; order Lepidoptera; family Tortricidae; genus Acleris; species Acleris laterana. The sequence goes on along the minus strand of OZ014447.1, from coordinate 2,074,621 downwards.
TTTTTTCTAGGACATTCTTCTCTTTGACTCTTCTCTGGCCTATCCCTCGGCTTTTTACTCCTTTTCTTACTTTTATCATATTCATATTCAGCCTTGAAAAAAATGTTTATTGATCAGGTTTACACAACAATCTGATTGCAAACTTTAGTAAACCTGGCTCAAATTATTATCTGCAGGTTTGTTACTTAATTAGTATCACTAATAAACGTATAAAATTCATTAGTAAACAAAATTTGTTGTGTTAATTGCGAAACATACCACTGGTTGATTCCATGAAGATCTTGCAGTTTTCTTATGGAAATAATACTTCCTGCCAGGTATGGATTTGGATTGACATTGCACCCAACCAGCAGGTAGTTTTTCCGCATGTTTTTTCTCCGAATTCATTGCAAATAAGACTAAAATTCTTCATTTACACATCACGAAAATTTAGAAATTCTAATTTACGTTTTGTTGTCTATGATCCTTTATGTTTTGGTTCACTCTGCCGTGCGAGCGTTTCGTTACATAAAAAGCTATGTCGACACATTATCAAAACTGCTTGCAAACCGCATACAAACGCTTTTACGGATAAAGTCGCGTTCATAAATAATTTCCTCTGACAGTATTCACCAAGTGACACACAGCTGACTAACCTAATTCAAAGGATATAATATAATTTCTCTTTGGGATAGGATAGGTCCGGACCGGATAATAAAAATGGCCATATTACGCTAGCTTTATAAAATTGTATACTAAATTCTTCTCGCCCGGTTCGGTGAGGAATAGCAAAGATGGAGAAAATTGTTAAATTCAGTCATACTATCCGTAATAACTGGAAGAAGTCTGTTGTAGGCGCTTGTGCGTTGGTGTATGGAGCGACTGTGGCCAAAGAAAAATATGAGTAAGTTTATTTTAGTTATAGTACTAGACCCTAGAGATAGCACCAGATTTGTATTCTATTTATTAGTAATGAAGAAATTAACCTACATTGTTGGTCAAGTCTGAGTTATGTATAACATCATAATATCAACTTGTGATAAACCATTCTTTTTTTTTAAATATTTATCACAGAAATGTATTAGTAAAATAGCTTTCTTCTTTGCTTTGCTCAGAAAAAGATCAGATGGAGTGTTGTATAGGAATACTGTTCTCTATGTGCAGCCTGTAACATCTCTGCTAAATTAACACAATTTATTTTTATTGATGTTGATTGTGCTGTTGTGTGGAATCGGGAATAGAGAAAGCATGATTAAAGTATTGATTTTTTTTTCAACCTCATCTTAACATCTATTTTCTTCCAGAATCAACATTCTTATGCGTGCAGCATGCAAGGAAGCAGCCCAATACGGTGACTCAGTCATTCCCATGGAACGGAATCCTACATTAATCACTGTCATCCTCAATCCGGTTGCAAACAAAAGGTCTGCCAAGAAAGACTATGAAAAATACTGTGAACCGTTGTTACACCTTGCCGGTTTACAAGTGGATGTTGTTCAGACCGCCTCAGAAGGGAATGCTAAGGAGATTGTGGAAACGTTGCGGGGCACTGAGGCTATAATTGTTGCTGGTGGTGATGGGACTTTGTCGGAGACAGTAACAGGTATTGTAGCATTTTTACATGCATGACTAATTCAGACTTTTCATGTGATTATGTTATTTTACAATACAATTGGTTTTTTCTTATTTTATTACAATAAATCGGTTGGAAATTATTGACCTGTGTATGGTTAAAGCCACCCTTAAATACAGAACAAATACTCTTTAAAAAACACAGAAATTACAGCAAGGAAAATGACAATGGAAAATGGTTTATACAGTTATTTTCATTTCAGGCCTTCTCCGAAGAAAAGATGATGCCACCAATTTCCCTCTTGGCGTCCTACCTCTCGGCCGCACAAATACACTCGGAAATCTCCTCTTTCCTGGAGGGGACGGGGTGGAGCGGGTCAAACAACTCATTGACGCCTCTATGGCCATCATCAAAGGCAATACTGAATGGAAAGATGTCCTTAAAATTGAACCAATAGCAGAAACTGAAGAAGAAACTCCAAAACCAATATTCGCAATGTCTTTAATTGAGTGGGGAGCATTCAGGGACACAATGGCAAGAAAAGACAAATACTGGTTTACTGGAGGACTAAGGGACTATGCTACGTTCATTTTTAATGGTTACAAGAATTCAATCACGTGGGATTGCACTGGCACTATCAAATATACACCCCCTTGTCCTGGATGTAGCAACTGTTTACAAAAACGGCCAGAAGCTAAGCGTAAATGGTTTTTTTTACCAAGCACAGAAGCAGCCATAGCAGATCCAGCTAAAACTGTGAACCCACTATGCTCACAGACGGACGAATTATGTTTCAAAACTAGTGATTTCAGGATTGAGACGTCTGCAACTAATCAAGACGTGCCATCTTTATCTATAGTGATGGGAAAGAGTAATTATTCATACACTGATTTTGTTAAAGACGGTTGGGAAAGGTTAAAAAATAGTAAATCTGCTGTTGAAACTGTTATACCGGCTAGGACTGTAGAGCTGGTACCGCAGAATACTGAGAAAGAAGTCACTATTGAGATAGATAAGGAAGAATTTGACTTGAAATCAGTCAAAATAACAGTCCTCCCAAAAATTGTTAAATTGTTCTGTAAGCCTTCATTAAATGTTTAATTCAGTTGAATTTTGACCCTTTAATTTTCTATAGCATCTTTTTAACCCCCGACGCAAAAAAGAGGGGTGTTATAAGTTTGACGTGTCACGGAGCTAACGTACATTCGAACTTCGATTTTTAAAGTAGGGCCTCAGGTAAGAGGCAAGTAAAAACCCGAAGCACCTTCTAAGGACCATTGTTTGATCAGAACTGAACTAATTATTAAAATTTGAAAAAGCAATCGTTAAGTTTTCTTGAGATTTAACCATTAGTTACGATTAATTAGTTTTACTACTGATCAAACAACAGTCTGTAACTGGCGAGTGACTGATAGTCACGGCTTTTTGCATAAATGCACCATATTTATTAAATTCCAATATTTAACATACGTTAAAAAAAAATACAAACGTATAAGACATTTAATTATATTTACATTGTATAAAATAACTTGCATTTAAGTTCGAACTAGTAAAACAACATTGCTAACAATAAAACAGCCACGATAAATATTGTAGAAATCATAATGCCGAGTTGTTTTCGAGAACGGGATTACAAAACAAAACGTCATGTTCCCTGTAATAATAAAAATGTAGTTAGGCAGATGCCTTAGACAAGATTGTTATATAATTTTTTTCCAACAAACGAGGTGAGGACCTAGTTGAATTTTTATTCTCTACTAATCTCAGGCTTATAAACAGGGGGTCAGAACCTACGTTTGTTACCTCCAGATTCCAAACTATAATCGACATCACACTTGCTACGGAAAGGGTATCGGAGGTGATCTCCGACTGGCATGTGTCGAAAGACCTGTCATGCTCCGACCATAGGTGGGTAAGATACAAACTAAACGTGGACTCTAAACAGCCAGAACTTTGGCGAAATCCCAGACGAACCGACCGTGCAAAGTTCAACAGACTGATATCTGCAAACCTAGCTCCTGCCACAATCCCGATGGGGTACAAAGAGCCTGCAGACATAGAGAGACACGTGAATAAACTGACGGAAACGCTAATAGACTCATTTACGAAAGCTTGCTCACCAACAACGCCCTCGACGAAAGCCACCAATCGTAATGGCTGGTGGGGACCTGAACTCGAGAAAATGCGATGCAAACTACGCAAACTGTTTAACAGAGCGAGCAACACAAGGAAGGTAACAGACTGGGACGCCTACAAGCGGATCCAGCTACTATACAAAAAGCGGATCCGTGAGAGGAAACGTGACTGCTGGAGAACCTTCTGCACTAACATTGAATCAAACACTCAGGCAGCCAGGATAAAAACCATCTTATCCAGCGAACCGAATCGAAACCTAGGCTCACTGAAAAAACCAGACAACAACTACACAACCACAAATAGTGAGATGTGCGAGTTGTTGCTTGATACACACTTCCCAGGATGTACAGTTACGGAAGACTCAGCATGGGAAGACACGACCCAGCAGACTTTTGAACAACCAGCTGTTGAGGCCGTCAATACTGCCCAAAGAATAGTAACACTAGAGAAAGTGACATGGGCAATCAACAGCTTCTCGACGTTTAAAGCGGCAGGCCTAGATGGCATATTTCCGGGACTCTTACAATGGTGCCAAGATATTGTGGCACCACACCTAGTCAAGATTTACCAGGCATGTCTCTGGCACCGCTATGTCCCCACAAAATGGAGAGAAGTTAAAGTGGTATTTATACCCAAACCAGGTAAGAGTGATTATACGCAGCCCAAATCATACAGACCAATAAGCCTTACGTCATTCCTACTGAAAACTCTGGAACGACTCTGTGACCGGGATCTCAGAGACGGGGCTCTGGCGCATTACCCTCTTCACCACCAACAGCATGCCTATTGTTCAGGTAAATCAACAGAATCAGCACTACACAGCATCATTTCACCCATAGAAAATGCACTATCAACACAATCATCAGCTCTTGCAACCTTCATCGACATCGAGGGGGCTTTTGACAAGACGCAATTCAACAGCATAAGCCACGCCCTACTTAGCCATGGCGCCGACCATACCGTCTCGGGATGGATCGACAACATGCTTAGACAAAGGGCGGTACAGGTAACAGTCAATAGCACCACGCGAGCCATTGTATCGAGGGGCTGTCCGCAGGGAGGAGTCATCTCACCGCTCCTGTGGAACCTCGTGGTGGATGACCTAATCCGCTCACTAAACGAGGCTGGCTTCTACACTGTAGGCTATGCAGACGATGTAGCTATCCTCGTAAGGGGAAAGTTTGAGTCAGTCCTATGCGACCTCATGCAGGGGGCTCTCAAAATCGTCGAACGATGGTGCTCCGAACATGGTTTGTCAGTAAATCCATCAAAAACCGAACTAGTACTTTTCACAAAGAAACGGGTCATTGATAACCTAAGTTTACCGAAACTCCTAGGCACGACCTTGACTCTCTCCAAAGAGGTCAAGTATTTAGGAGTCATCCTGGATGACAAACTGCTATGGAACAAACACTTAGATAACAAACTAGAAAAGGCCTGTGTCATATTCTGGCAGTGTAAAAGGTTACTTGGCAGAACCTGGGGTATACACCCAAGAATTGCCATGTGGCTATACACGGCAGTGATCAGACCTGTTATCACCTATGGTGCTGTGGTCTGGTGGCCCAGAACCAAACTGACCACGGCCAAGAATAAACTGCAACAATTTCAAAGACTAGCTTGCGTAGCTATCACAGGTTGCATGAAAACTACACCCACAGCGGCGCTGGAGATACTGCTGGGTCTACCGCCCCTAAACCTTTTCATCCAACAGGAGGCGGCGGTAGCAGCCATCAGACTAAAATCCCTCAACCTCTGGGGTGTTACAAACGGGACCCATACCGTAGTCCTTCAGGAGGCAATTGCATATCAACCACTGATAGCCGCTCCTAATGACAAGGTACCCAAGCAACACAACTTCAACAAAAGTTACACCATCCAGCTAGCTGAGGAACCCACTGACCAGTCCAGTATACATGAACTACGCATCTATACGGATGGATCAAAGACGAAAAAGGGAACAGGTGCAGGAGTGTACTCACCCGAAATTAACATCAACATATCAACAGCCTTAGGCGAATACAGCTCCATATACCAATGTGAATGTATTGCCATACTACAGGCTGCCAAGGCAGTAGCCAGGCGAGGTATCAAAGACCAAAAGATACGAATTGTTTCTGACAGCGCTGCGGTACTACGAGCCCTAGACAACAAAATAATACATTCCGGGCTCATACTAGAGTGCCACTCAGCATTGGAGTTGATAGGTTCAAATAACCAACTCACGCTACAATGGATAAAGGGGCATAGTGGATCTCTAGGTAACGATGCAGCTGACCAGCTGGCCAGGAGAGGATCAGACCGCCCAGCGATCGGTCCCGCTCCAATGCTTCCATTAGCATTTAACCAGCTAAGGTCATGGTTACGTCACAGAACACTTGAACAACATGCCAATCAATGGGCAAATACCAGTACATGTAGACAATCAAGGGAAACTGTGCCACACCCGGACGCGCGTCTAACTAAGCGTCTCCTATCACTAGATAGACATGCCCTACGAATAATTGTAGGAAACATTACTGGTCACTGCTTGCTTAACAAACATTTGTATGTTCTAGGTATGACCGACAGCCCCCTATGCAGGGGATGCCTGTCGGCTGACGAAACAGCCCCCCACGTAATCCTGGAATGCGTAGGTGTAGCCGCTCAACGGACTGAAATCCTCAAGACACCGAGGTCACTCCGAGAAGCCTGTGGAGATACCAGGAGGATCCTGCGCTTCTGGTCGGAGTTAGGCTGGCTAGACTACTAGCCGGCACCCCTACGCACAATGGCCCGACATACACGGGCTAAGTGCGGAAAAAGGAGTCCATCACCATACCATTGTTATATAATTCCCGAAAATCTCCCATGTAAAACTGTCAACTCAACAAACTCATTTTCAATACATTTTTGATGAAAACTTGAGTGGTAACAAAATCATAGAAAGTTTTGTCTAGCATACTCCCACACAAAGATGGCGGCGGTCACATGAACATTTAGGGACCTAACATAACCTTGCTGAGGTATTTCTACGCAGAAGTCCATTATAGGTAAGAGGTCGCAGGGTATGCCGTCTTTTTCATGACTGAAAAGAAAAAATAATAATTAAAAACACAGCATTTTTGCAGAGTTCATTTTTTTTATGACACTTATCGTCTCTGTAGGTGTACAGTCAGCCAAAAATGTGATCTACCACACTACGGTTGAAGTTCATTTGCACGTCATTATACAACTAGTTCGATTTTCCCTTGCAATAATATTATGACAGTGACAGAGTCAACCTTAGCAATAATTAAATCTCACAGAAACTTTTGTCAAAACTGGTAGACCACTTTCTTGGTCGACTGTACGTTAAGTAAAGCGAAGATCCTGTTGCCATTCCATCATCAGAGCTAGTAGGCACCTTAAAGTTCCATTGTCATTAGCATTACGAATGCGTTCAAAATTTCAGTCCATTTCAATCACACAGCAACTGATTAAAATTAACTTGCAAAATTTAAACTAAACAACCCAACAAAGAAACTGAAAAGTTATGTAAACGCTTATTAAATGAGATGCCAATTCGATGGATGTCTCGGCGTCCAGTAGAACACAATTTATATGGCGTATCGTGAATCTTCGTTCGCGCAGACACGAACAGCGATTTCCGAAAGCACGAAAACCCACGAGTACGAGTACGTAATAATTATAAGGTGCAATTTAAATTGCATCTTTTTTTCCATCTCACTCACGCACGTTTGACGGCTGACTGAATGACACGCGGGCGCGCGTCAACATGGCGTCACTAATAACCAATAATAGCACAGAATACAACCACGCAACGCGTGAATCATGCTCATTGGTTCCCGCGCTTCGAAAAATTGTCTTCTGCGCAGGTACATCGGTAAGCCATATCAGTTGTGTTTTAGTGTACCTATGTAACGGCAGACAAGAGGAGAGGCAGGTCCATCCAACAACTTACCCTAACAGCAGCAACGTCTTCTTCGGAAACTTAAATGACTGCAGCGAACAGCTGCTCGATGTCTGTTCGGCAGCCACCACCGAGTAGCCTTCAGCCTTCTTCCGCATCAGATACTGCTGAAGAGGAATGCCTGGACGGACTTGCTCGATGTCCACCCAACGCTCAGCTGATACGCTAAGAAATCAAAGTTATATTTTTGCAATGGAGAACTCATACACAGGCCTTCCTGGTGAAAAATTAGCTTAAAGGTCGCCATAAAAAAATTACATGTGCAATGACAAAACTGTTATAAGTACGCTGCCGTCCTTGAGGGCTAATAGAATTCGATATAGAGTAAAAACGAGAATAAAGCGATTTTTTGTATGAAATATATCCAGATACTACTTTATAAGCATAGTTTAGACATAGGTATCAAGTGTATGTCCTACTCGACAACTCACACATATTTACACTTCGTCACATTTTACGGGGCTTTTGTTTTTTGTTCGATATGACTATTATGACATCCAAATCCACTTCACGTCTTCTCGTTTTTCACTTAACAGTAGTCAGTAAGACATAACATAATCTAACCTTATACATAATATAAAAACCGGGCAAGAGCATGTCGGACCATGCTCAGTGTAGGGTTCCGAAGCCGTAACGACAAACACAAAAAACTATCTCAAAAATCAACATGTATGAAACAATTTTCTATTTAAAGTTATTTGGCGCTGTCTTAGATGATTTTTAGTAGGTAGGTATAAACCCGTTAATCGCCTGTATCTCAGGCACTAATCATGTCTACTTAGCCGTGATAGTTTTCCTTTAAAATTCGTTATATGCGCATTCGTTGAACAATTTTTTCAGATTTTTAGTACTTGTAGTTTTGGCTGTGGGGGGGGGGGACACTTGACTCTAACAAAAAATAGCGTTTTAAAGCTTAATATTTCATAAACGGACCCCTTAATCGAAAAATTGATTTCATAAACCCGCAATATTTTTGAAAGACCTATCCAACGACGCCCCACACTAAGGGGTAGGCAAGAAAAAAAAAGACATCCCCACGTTACGTGTAGGGGAGGTGCATTAAAAAAAAATATTTTTCAAAATTTTATTTTACCACTTTGTTGGCGTGACTAATATGTATATTCATGCCAAATTACAGCTTTCTAGTACTATGAGTCTCTGAGCTAGACTGGGGACGGACGGACGGACGGACGGACATGGCGAAACTATAAGGGTTCCTAGTTTGACTACGGAACCCTAAAAAAGGTCCATTATCAAATATATTTGAGTCCAAATAAGTCAAAAGTGTAGCATAACGTATTTCTTACCTTAATCCCTGAAATTGTTTGTCCTGCAAATGCCTCAGACTGTCTACGACATATGTCCTTACACCGAAGACTTCGCTCGTACGGGCCATTCCTCCCAAATTCGGCAACTTGTCGATTAGGGATGCTACTACTATCAAATCACTTGGACTTTCCCTCTGAAAAGTAAGAATTGTTTGATTTTGATAAATACCGGGAAGAAAATAAGGATTGATGAGTGCCCAAGAAGAAACCCTTAAATAATGTTGAAGACCACAACTCGAATCGAACACTATTAGAAGTCAAAACTTTTTATAAAAGGTCTTTTTATTTACTAGTAGCACCGTTACACACTGGCACTTTTAAAAGCCGACATCTAAAAGCACTTTCCAAAAAAAGATAGTGGAGAAAAAGCGCGTAGGAAACTCAATAATCAATTCAATCAGGTCAATTGGTAGGTTTTTCTCAAGTATGTATATGGAAACATATATATTGTTCTATAATTTATTGGACATTCCAAAGCCACATATTTATATCAAAGCATATTACCTTTTTAGTGATCTCGTAAACATCAATATCGCTCATATTCTTCCAAGGGACATATTTCTTCTGGATTGTTCCAACATCGGCATCAACTACAGCTTCGTTTACTTCTGCAATCTTACTCACATTTAACTTGAAAATTTCATCATCTGCTAAATGATTTGCAATCCATTCCTTTTTAAAATCACTGTCATTATCCTTCTGTGTCATATGCGTTTCTACATCATTTAATACGCTTTTAACGTAATCTATATCGACATTTTCATTGATGCTGACTTCACTGTACCTCGGTAGGAAATAGTAAATAAAACAAGGAGTAAGATTGCTAACGAGATCAAATTCATTGGCAAAATAATCTCTTTGTAGTTTGATGAAGTTTTTATCTTTACAGCTTTCGGTAAACGTGTTTTCTATTATTCTTATAACGTATGCGTATTCTTCTAGTTTTTCATTAGTTAGTTTGTAAAGTTTTAATGCAAGATACTGAGCAAGTAGTCGTATATTGAACGTTTGGCCCATAGTATGTGAAAGTAAAGTCGCCATAACTAATTCAAATTCTTCTTCTTTGTGTGCTGCGTTGGAAACTTTGTGTTTCAATATCCAGTACAGAATAATGAATTGAGATGTCATAGGAGTTTTCTTGCTTTTGAAGAGATCAAGCAAGGCCTTGTTTAGTTTACGTTTCTGGAATAGACATTATTTTCTGTTAAACCTTTGAAAGACTAAAAATAAAAAGACGATGTTCAAAAAAGGAAAATTCGGATGCAGATATTATTCCTGTAGTCGGACAATAACATGTGTTTGTATTAGGTACGTGAAATAGAAAGTCTGGCTAAATTAAAGATTACTCAAAACGATAGAATTTATATATAAGTAGGTAACTTGACATGAGTGTGTACTACATATGAATAGAGGAAACATCACAGAAGTATATGAAGATTATGAAGTCCAAATATAACCAAAATAGGACATACCTTGATATAGAAGTGCAAAGCTGTGTACCACTCCAAACAAATTCTGACGCTAGGCTGGTGTGGGACCTTCCCCAACAAATCTAGACACCAATCCGCTATATCATCGTCAAGATTAGGCTTCAACAGAAGAATCATCAACAAATGTTGCACAGCGCTCATCAGCGTCCGATGCGGTTGCGAGTTCCCGTGGTACATACATTTGTTTATCAACATTTTGTCTATTCTTTTCATAATCAGTGATGAGACAACTTTCAGAATATTGGGATCAGATATTTTACACAATATTGATATTGTGGTGAACTGTATTTGGAAATTGAAGTGGATGCCGGATCTGTAAATTCAGATAGTTCTAAAACTATAGGTCATGGTTTCCCAAATGAAAATCTTTATTAACTAAATGTACATTTAAAGACATGGAAGGACTAGAGGAGAGTAGAAGTCATATTTTCACAAGTGAGAAACCATGATAAAAAACAGAGGGTAATTTGCAAAAACTTACTGATCCTGATTGACGCCATATTCTTTATTGTGAAGTATATCTACTGCCACATTTTCCGTTATCCTAAAATTAATGTTATAATGAGAGTCTTAAATTATAACATCATAAAAGTACACATAATAATGGAAAGATAAGCTAGTTGCATCCATCATTTAACCATTTCCGAATCGAAAAAACCATAAATGATTGTGACAAGTCATACCTTTGATCTTTCCTTGGGACTGGAGCAAAGAGAAGAATTTCACAAAGAACATAAACAATTTGACCATAATCTTCATTTATGTCTTTTAAATTGAGTTGTTTGACTAAATAATACAAAGGTGTATTTTTCATTGGGCCATATTCAACTATCTTGTTACAAAACAGCAATATCACATTATTGTACGTTGCATTCTTTAATAATACGTCTTGGGTTATCAGATCCACAAACTCTTTCATACATGGCGAGTATTGGTTATTAGATTTTAGCTCCTCTATTTCTCTCCAGGATTTATTAATGAAGTGGGTGACATTAAAATTTTCTGTTTCGTCTGACAGAAGTGGCAATATTTTATTCATTATCTTCAAAGTCCATTTAAGACAACCATAACCACCACATTCAATGACATTTTCAATGAAATCATCAATTTCTTTATAATGTCTCTTAGCATCAACATCACCTTTTATTAAGTAATGTATCATTTCACATGATTTCTCGTAAATAACATTTTTTAACCTTCCATTGCTTTCTTTACTTTTGTTCTCGCCAAATTTAAATTCAGTAACAACCTCTAGGATTCCCTTTAGGTCAAACATTTCGTGCTTATATCGAGAATTCATCAGCTTGTTAGAAGCCAAACTGGTTACCACAAACGTGCAAAAAACTTTACTATTCAAGTCTGACGTTGCATCTTTCAACATTACCATTGATGTCTTGTACAGTTCTAGTAAAATTTCTTCAACATCATTACTTGAATATTGAAACATAGTATTCATCTTCAAAAAGAACAATTTAGTTTCATCTATTGTTAATATGATTCCATTTGTTATTACCGTTAATACATAATGAAGTATAGTCTTGATTTCCCTGGCTATTATTAAATTGATAGAATTTTCTTTATCAACAGTATCACTGTACAATTGCGCTATGTAAATAGCATCATTAAAGCATTCTATTTTATTAGAGTACTGTCTATTTACAACATCGCGTATCTTTCCGATCTTTTCATTGATTATATGTATGATAACAGGTAAATCTTCACGTTTGTTTTCAACATATAATAATCCAAATTCAATATTAACATGAGAATCACGGACAAGTTTAAAAAATGAGTGTTTATCATTAATATCATCATCCAGTAACAATTTGTTCTTAATGCTTAATAATAGAGGATTCTTCCTTTTAGCATCCTCAGCCATTTCATCAAATTTAAATGCTGAGTATATACTAGCATAGTCTCTCCATTTAAAGCCGCTGCAAGATCTTCCAATAAAATGTGTCATATTAATATGAATGGCTTTTCTTGCAGCTATATTGTTACAGGGTATTTTGAGTAACTCATTTATTACCTCAGTTATTCTATTTGGAGCCATTTTTTTTGTTAAATCTCCTAAATCTACGTCACCTATGATGCAGCTTAAATTGTAAAATGGCACTGGTGACCATTTTATCAGTGGCATTGCTTGGAAAATGTGTGTGAATGTTTGTATCTCTTGCACTTTCTCTGCAAGTTTCGCATTCAGTTTCCCATATTCTTTTGGGTGATCATATAAATTTAAATCGTTTAACGCTTCCAGAAGTATTACTGCTTCTGGCCTGCTGTTAATTCTGACGTCCAGTCTATATTCTATACATTTGATTCTTACTTGTGCATTATCATGTTTGAGGCCCATATTAAACAAACAATTAAGCCAATGATCACCTATACCATTCAGTTTTCCAAATAATTGTAAAGATGGTAGGACTATATTACTCTGTTTCTCTTCTAAACTGTCCATTAACACAAAGTAGTTATTCCACATATCTTTTAGTAAACTCTCATCTTTAATTTTCCAATAAAATAGCGTGGTATTACCCAATGTTACGGCAATGTTTCTTTTCATGCTGCCTATACTATCAAGAGATCGTTTCATTAAATAAACAGATAATTTACGTAAAACTGCATCACTTGACATCAATCCATACAAAATGACATTCCAGAACTCATAATGATTTACAATTTTAGATTCAAATTTCAAATTTCCTTCACTATCTGGTGTTGGCAAGTAAAAGTTGGATAGACAACTTAAAACTTGCAAAGACATTTGCGTAGCATCATTTCTTAATTGTTTCAAATAAATCCATATTCGATCTAATATACTATAACCAGTGACACCTTCAAAAAACAATGGAACTGTTATAGTTAAAAAATGCATCCGAAGTTTGTCATCAACGCTAAGAAGAATATTCTCTAGCGGACTCTCCAGAAACGGTAGATTCAGCTTTTCATTATTCTGAATGACCGCATTCAGTATACTGTCACAAATCTTCAAGTTCAAAAGAATGTTAGACGATATACACCCTTCCGGACTATCATCAGAATTTAAATTCAAATGAGAAGAATCAAAGTCCAAATTTCCCAATATCTGCTGCAGTAAATGTTCTGATTTGCTAACAATAGAACTAGGATTTAAATTCAGAACAATATTCGTAATTTTGCACACATTTTCAACCGTTTCTTCTTTTACTTCTTTTATAATTTGAGCAACGAAATTACTTTCGTGATCATTCTCGCAATCTGTTTTCTCCTTTTCGTTAATTAATTGCTTGTATTTTAGCAACTGTATGGCCCATGATAGATGCGTATTAGAGTGGTCATCCCTTACCATTATTGTTTTAAGACGTTCATCGACTATTTCTTCTTCTAAATCCAGTAAATCCATAAAAGACAACACATCATCGCCGGAATTCATTTTAAACGAACTATTAGCAATAACCGCATTCAAAAATGTAGTTTAAAATTTAAAACAGCAGATTTATATTAGCGACAACACATAATTTATCAGATCTTTTTTCGATAATTTATTTTTCACGCTTTTTCCTTTTCAAAATACAAAACATCTGTCATCGCCTCGCCATAATGGTGCCACGAGGATTTGACGTTTAAGTAAAATTATGTTGCCAGTATCTCCTTGCGGAAAACCTTAAACCAAAATCTAAAAATCGTAAATGTTATCTTTATATTAATATTGACTACGGGAGGTGGATGTCAAGCACACTTCTTACTTTCAAATCAAAACAATACTTTAACGTCTGTAAAAAATAATGGTGGGACTTTCCACCGGTACGTTAATTTTATTTATAAAGGACAACACCCTAAAAGTATAAAGAATGTTATTAAAACCATTTACTTTTCAATAAATATCATAAATGGTTGACAACTATTGACAACTAATTGTCAAGTATTAAATTGAATATTCCATATCTTTCTCTCACGCGCGTTAGAAAGAAACAGGCAAAACGACGTGACAAGAACATAGTCAGAAAATAAAGCAATAGAGTAGCTGTTTTCAGGGTTCCAAAATGGCAAAAGACGGAACCCTTATAATTTTTTTTTTTGCTGTTTTTTTTTAGCTTTCTTGTACACGAGATATCAAAAGAGAATTGGCGAAAATTAGTAGCAGAAATACATGTAGGTATACATAAATACACTTCGCATAAAAGTTATCGCAGAAAAAAATCAGCCGAATGATACTTTAGCAGTTAGGATAATAGTATACTTAGCATAACCGACATAACGCATAACATTCATTGGGCAGAATTTTGAAACACAGCATACTAATATCACCTACTTTAACTTAGCAGAATTTAATGTAGCAGAACATACCTTCCACCGAATTTATTATTGCATAATTGTACCTTATCATGAGAACTGCTGGCAGGAAAATAGGTTAGGTTAGGTTATGTTAGAAGTGCTACTTTAATCGAATTGCAATTGGTAGAGTAATTGGTGGTATTTTTATAGGTTAGGTAATAATTTACTGAAAAACTACATAATTTAATACAATATTTTTATTATTATAAGTTTAGCTCCCTATATTACAAATTTCACCGAAACAAAATATATTCCATCATATGACTATTATTCTAATCAAATTTCTGCCAATATACTATTCTGCCAAAGAAAATTGTGCGAAATAACAATATGCTTAAAAAAATTGCATGTGCAAAGCTAATTTTTTTGGAGTATGCACAGTTGATATGTTTGATGTTTCAGAAGGATTAATAAATATCGTTCACTAAGATAATAAAAGTTATCCTACATTTGCTATCCACATAATTATAATACCATAAATAGTTCAAAATATAGCTACATTTGAAAACTATAAAAAAAACATCTTAAAAATAAAATATAAATCGACTGTGACAGACAGACAAACAATGAGTGACCTTTTACAAGCTCACCCATAAAAAAAACCCTCTTATGGGTTCCGTGTTGAGGTGTGGAACCCTAAAAGTAACAGCTCGTTTCTGCTCCACTGCTACCTTGTTCCAGCGAACTTCTTAAATCAGCATATGTAGCTTCGACTGAGTAATTGATATACATTACTGATTAATAACCGACGACATGTTAAGGGACTGGTAGACAGAGTGGCAATGTATAGACAGAACAAGTCGAAGCATATTAAGACGCAGTGCCATGTTTGGCCATTTTTGTTGTATGACGTGATTTGTCTATGTGTATCATTGGTAGAAGTAAATACTCATGTCAGGGTTGATTGTGTCAATATTTTTTTATGTGGTTTATATTGTTGAGTAAACCTAAATACCGATACGAGCTTATATCTTATTACAGTATGAATGTTAGATCCGATATTAGAAAATCTTGCAAAAACTAACACAGGATTAATTTCCTAAAAAACAAATTTGATTTTAGATGTAAGAGCTTTAACCACACATGCATGAATTTACATGCGTCAATTTTAAATGAATGAGCACTATTCTAATGCTATAAACTGTACCTACCTACCTACAATATTATTAAAAATAGGGTGCTTTGTCAAATCGTTTTGACTAGTATATAAAATACTAGCTGCCCGACAGCGGCTTCGCCCCGCTGCAAATTCCCGACCTTCCCGTTCGATTTTTCTATTTTTTCTTACATATAAACCTTACCCTGATAATAACGAACACAACAAAAAACTAACACAGGATTAATTTCCTAAAAAACAAATTTGATTTTAGATGTAAGAGCTTTAACCACACATGCATGAATTTACATGCGTCAATTTTAAATGAATGAGCACTATTCTAATGCTATAAACTGTACCTACCTACCTACAATATTATTAAAAATAGGGTGCTTTGTCAAATCGTTTTGACTAGTATATAAAATACTAGCTGCCCGACAGCGGCTTCGCCCCGCTGCAAATTCCCGACCTTCCCGTTCGATTTTTCTATTTTTTCTTACATATAAACCTTACCCTGATAATAACGAACACAACAAAAAAGAAATCGGCCAAATCGGTTCAGCCGTTCTCGACTTAAATGCGCTTACCAACACATTTTGCGATTCATTTTTATATTATAGATTTTTTATTATAGTTTAAAAAATACATACATATATACTTTCACGCCTGTAATCAGGCGGTAAGCAGACCAAAGAATTACCTTCAACTTTTAAAACTGGTTGATAATTACATTATAAGCGATTTCGTGGTTGTGGTTGTTGGCAACATCATTGATTATTTGGTCAAAATCTCGGGAGCGTTCAAGAATAACAGATTAATTAAAAAAAAAAGTTATGACTACACTCATACAAATTTCGTTTGTATTTGAATCCATTTGCGTTTAAAACTCTGAAAAACGTTTTAGTATTGATTGACGTCAAAAAAAGGCAAAAAAGCAAACACCGTGCTGCTAGTCCAGTCCATCAGATCGACTGTCAGAACAATCAGAAAAAAATAATATCCTCCATTGCTCCTGCCTTTCTCAGTACTGTTGAATAATATTCGTAGATAGTCTAAAATTTGCAAGCAAGTAATTTTAACATTATTGTGAGCTAATTTCTTGTGTCCATTGTCCGTAGTCTGCTATCGCGAGTACGATGGAAGACAATCCGTCGAGTGATGACGAAGTAAAGGAATCTCCTATTAGCCCTGTTACGGGTGGAAAAAAGTTGAAACTGAACGATGGGAGCTCTCAGGAGAGTTCCAATGGATTAGGTGGTGAGCTTAATAGTAGAGTGTCCTTCGGTCAGTTGTTATGACGCGTTTTAATTACGTCTTTACTTGTAGCTTCGACGAGCAAGATAGAGAAAGATGAAAATGTTGACAGCGGAGTATCCGCGGATAAATCAGAGAGTACTAGCAGTGAGGAACGGCCAGTAGAGCCCTTGGAAGGGCCCTCAAACGTGCTTGTTAATGCTGCGCCTTCTAGCAGTATCCACGGGATTGTTTTAAACATACGTCGGCCAAAACTAGGGAGATGTTATAGAAAACGAAAAACGCCTGACAGAGATTCCGATAGTGATAATTCAAGGGATTCTGATGATTTGTCGGCTGAAGAGAACCCTACTAGTCCTTCTACGTCAAGGAGGTTGTCTAACACTTCAGAAGCTGGCAGTGTTGATATGGAAAGGTCACTGATCACATTCTCTGATGCTTCTAGAAGCCCGTAAGTAGAATATTTGGAAGTGCCAGAAGTTTTTATACCTAAACTTGTTACCAATGCTGCCGTGATATATCTATAATGCCATTATCTACCAAATTTATGTTTTAAAAATCGCAAACACAGATTGATAGTGATTTTTTTCTCATTAATTTTTCTCATTATAGCATTATAAGTAAAAAAAATACCAGATGTCAGATAACGGCATTATAGGTATATCACGGCAGAATGAGTACTTGAGATATAAATAGTGCAATTAAAAGTAATTATTTAACTTTGTTTAGAGTTAGGTATAGAAAACTCTGCCAATTTTATTGTAGATAACATTTATTTTTTTGGTATAGTCCAGCACACATACATGTATACACTTTTGACTCTTATTTCTGAAATAATGTGCATAAGTGTATACATATCTTTGTACATGTTACCTGATACATAATGTTTTGGCTAGGGCTTCAAATCCAGTTCCGACTCTGGTTCTCATACTTTTAATTGGAGCATCTAATTAGAGATTTAAATGAAGCAGCGGCAGTGCTGGCCGCGGTCAGTGTGTACAAGTACAAGTTTATATTTGTAGCTTGGCCAACCCGCTTCCTGTGTGCCTTTGACTCTGCTTTAGGCTCTGGTAAACCTAATTTCAAAACTCCCAATCCGACTTCGGTTCTGATAAAACCACTTCTGTAACATCCCTAATTTTGACAAAGTAAATAATGTCTTTATGTGCCATTTTGTATTGTCAAGGAAAAAAAACCCAGTTATTTACTTTTTATAAGCCCTCTGGCTAAGGAATAGAGAAAAATATTAACAACATCGTACCCAAGAGGCTGTAAGCAAAAAATAGGTAGACAATGAGATGGGAGTATGAAATAGTTGATGTGGCTGGCAGGGTGTGAACCAGAGTGGTCACAGACAGGGAGGAGTGGAGAAGACTGGGGGAGGGCTCTGCCAGAGGGCACACAGAAATATAATCAATCACCATTGCATTACTCTAGTTTTCAGTTCTTCAACTTTTTAGTTTATTTTCTGAAAAAAATGAATAAAAATCAAATAAAGCCAAAGAAATCATCAGCAAATACAAAGTTCGTAAACCACTTAACCCACCCACTCGTTGCGCACCCAGGGGTTGCTAGAAAACACTAAAAGCAAAACTTTGAACGCTTATCCCCTTTTAAGGTGGTATTCCATCAGGCATGTATATATCACAAAGTGTCAAAAATATGTACACAGACCTTAATACTATGGTAATAAGGTCTATAGATGTGTACATATTTTTGCAACATTTTGTGGATATTTATTTTAACCTTGACTGTACAAGTTCGAACTTGTATCCAAGTGATGCTCGTTTGAAGTAAGTTAGTTTGTGATTGGCTTGTAGCTCGTTAAAAAAACGGAAAGCTTTATAATAAGCGCTAAAATCGTTATTGTTATTACCAATTTCAAAGAGCTAGCCTTATTTTTCGGTTCTTCATTCGCTATCGTATGGTTTGTCAATTGGAATGGTAAATCGACTGGGCTCCCTTTGAAAGGTTTTTCCCGAGGAAAGAGTGGTTCGGTACATTCATTCAACTTTTTCCAATGCAAACAACTTGTACGCAAGTGTGACGTCATACCTCATGCAACTGGCACTTGTCAGCTGTCTAATTGAATACCGCCTTTACTCTACAGTTATGACGTACTCTATCCCTTTCTCTCGCTTTACAATTTAGTGGTTTGTGGTAAGGTAACCTGTAACCATCCAGGACAGGGTTAACGTAAGATCGAATTTGATTTAGGGATTTAAAATACTAATATCGTATGTGTTATTAACATACACCGGATTGATGGGGGCAAAACAGTGCTACTGATTATGTTGTTTTTTCTTTGAAATGTCGACTAAGTTTATCGACATCAATAAAAAGCAAGTTAGTAATGGCCAAGTTTGAATACCTTGTAATTATGTGCAAACCTCTTTTATTTATACTGGGTTATTATAGTTGTTCTCGGTTATTACGGTTGATTATAGTTGCGATAAACTACAATCAACCGCTGTCTCACATTGACTTCGGACTCTAGTCACTTTTGACAACCATTTAATTTATTTAGCACAATAATATTCTTTAGCATTCCGACAAATAGAGAAATTTTGCTTTTTAAGTCAGTTCAAAATGCCTCGAAAGGATAAAGTTCCTTTATCTTCATGGAAAGCTGTTGATTCAGATATAGAAGATATCGGTACAACTTACTATTGCAAGAAATGTAAGATCCATATATCACGAAAAAAGTTGTCGATAAACTTAGTCGATATTTTATACAGATCACTGATACATTTTCGCCCAACTTTCATGGCACCTGCGTCGCTATTGCCTAACGCACTTGCAATCTCAATTGGCTTCAAAGCGGAACAATTGTTTTCATTTTGTATGCAGACAAGTCTTCGATTTTCAAAATAAAAACAATTGCGATTGCGAGTGCGTTAAGCACTAGTAGGAAAAATTACAAAAAATCTGACTAAAATAATTAATATCTCCGCAAGTACAAAAAATCCTGACCATACATGGGGGTGTTTTTGGTAGCCCTGGGTGTGACCTATTAATTTTTTTAATTTGGACCACTAGTGAGCCGACACCTTGTATATTTTAAATAGTTTTTTCCGTGGGTTGACAGCCAAAAGAGTAAAATGTTTAACTTCAATTTCTGTTTCCGAACTTAAGTTTCGTTCGTATTCTATTAGTTTTCTATTTAATTTCAAACTTTATCACGATTATTTGATATATCAAATATCAAATAATCGGTTATTTATAATAAATATAGTTTTTTTCCGAACCCTGACCACAACTTAGATTGTTTCATAAAGGGTAATTTCTCATCAAAACCTCACTTTGTAAAAAATTTGTTTTGTGTCACTTTCGTTCTATTTATTGAGACTGTTGCGTTTAACTATAATATAATTTAAAAATGTCTTCTCCAGAACCAACAGTAACAGCTACCACAGCAGCTCACCGACTAACGATAGCGAATCCAGCAATGACATGGACCTGATAAACTCCGATTCGACGGACAGCGATGACGGTGGGTCCCTCTGGGCCCGAGCCAACCCACCCGACATCGAAGACAAGGAGAAGGCAAACTGTGTACTGTCCAAAACTAGACCGAAGCATAGTTATTTTATATTGAGAGGTGAGAATTCTTATACTTTACCAGTATTATTCTGCTGTCCTAAACAAAAACGCAGTAACTAAGATAAACCTCCTGTAGTAATATCAACCTTATTATTAACGATATAAAATTTAATCTGCTTTGGTGATTGAATTCAAGATACTGCTTATTGTCTTAGGCTGGTTTTAGTGTCACGCGGACCGTCAGTGCGGATCGATCGGTCTGTAGTAAGCTTAGGATGCGTTTTAGAGAAATGCGGACGGTCCGCGCGGACGACCTTCATTATCTATATTAGATCGGTCTGTGCGGAGCGATCCGCAGTGACCGTCCGCGTGACACTAAAACCAGCCTTAGGAGGGCAGTATTGTTTACATGCTACTTTCTGATCTGAATCGGAGGCCCTTTACATTTTTTAACTTCCTAAAATACATGTTTTCTTAGTACCCTTAATAAGGCTGCGTTTCCACCAGAGCTGTGCATGGCAGCGAAGCAGTGTTGCGAGGAAAAATCCACCAATAGTATAGTGAGGCTAGTAAAACAAAATAATACTATTGGTGGATTTTTCCTCGCAACACCGCTTCGCTGCCTCGCACAGCTCTGGTGGCAAAGCAGCCTAACTGAAGTCAGCTTTTGGTTAAAAATATTATGCGAGGCCGACTTCAGTTGGACTGACCATCGTTCATTGAATACAAAACGGACACATTACAAAATGAGTCAGTGTTGCATTTTAAAATTAGAATCGATTTGTATACGATTTTTAATGCAAGAGCAAATTATTTTGGAATGTGTCCGTTTTGTATTCAATGAGCGTCGTTCATTGAAAACAAAACAGGCACATTCCAAAATGAGTCAGTGTTGCATTTTAAAATTAGAAGCTATTCGTATAAGATTTTTAATGGAATAGCAAATTATTTTGGAATGTGTCCGTTTTGTATTCAATGAACGATATACCTATTTAAAAAAGAAGTTAGTTTTTGCGTGTTTGAAGATTTTTTTTTGTTTTTTTTTTGTTTTTTTTTTAATCGTTAGTTATCATAATTTAGCGTTCAGTAGTCCCATTTTTTAATTAATATGAAACTTAAGACAATTCAAGCCGGCGCCGCGGGAATGTCTTAATCATATTTAAACAATTATATGTTCTTTGTTATAGTTATAGTAGTTCAACTATCTTAATCAATATATCTTATCGCTACACTTGAAATAGGTACCGTTGTGAAGTACCGGCGGCCATTTCACCAGATGATACTTTCTGAATGCAAATGCATCACTTGTTACTATGAATATTATAATCGCTATATGTATATGCCCAGTGGCGTAGCTAGCATGGGTGGCACCCGGTGCGGATATTGTAGGTGTCACCCCAAAAATCTATAAAAACGGTTAAAAATTATAATAATGATTTATGTTCTATTAAAACAATTGCAAAAACCCTAAAATGGAAACCATACCAAAAGGAATATCGTCAAATGTGTAGAAATATAAATTAAATATGTTCCAAAGTGTTGTTAACAAATGCTTCATTTTTAATTAATACTTATTGGGTAGTAATCATATTTTTGGGCTGTACAATTTTTTTATACATGCACATACATACATACATAAACTCACGCCTTTATTCCCAGAGTGGGGTAGGCAGAGCTACAAAATTTCCAACTATAAAAACTTTTTGATAATTCTGTAACCACATTTTGCACACTTAGGCGAAGATTCACTGAAGAGTTTTTTTTTATACTAAGTCTAAAATACATACTTTACCTAATCACCTAAGTTTTATATCCACCAAACCTCAATAAAGGTAGGTATTCATAAATTATTGCGTAATAACAAAAACACTTCACTTACATTGGTTTTTTTTTCAAGAAATAAATATAATAACTCTCTTAGAACGTTTTTATAATTACTAACATCAAGTAATAGCACTTTTTAATTAAATAACTTTAACAAACACTTGCACTCGCAAGAAATATTGAACCAAATGCGATCGGGAACGATAGTAATTCCCTAAGCCCACGATAACGATGTCGACCAAGCAATAGCAATTTTCGGGGACTTCCCTGACTTAGTGACAATTACAGCAACATTTGGGAATAAAAACAACTATATTTTGGGGAATCCCCGATCGACCGCCAGTGTGACCACAGTGTTTCTTTTTTAAATTATCAATTTATTTCCATTATGCAACTTACCACAGTTTTAAGTTTTTATAATTTTCTATAGTCTATACTTTTAGGTATTTAAAAAAATGTAAACATTCCAAATCACGTGACTTTCTTAAACAACCAATCAAAACTGTTTTATCGAGCATTGACGTACGACGACTTTGACGGCAGCCAATAGAAGCAGAACACTGTCTACTTCTATTGGCTGACGAACTATATCACGTGGTTGTTTTGTTTACATTTTTTTAAATGCCTAGAAGTATAGACTATAGTAATGGATACGCACCGCCTCTGCTCTCAGTGTTTGCTTTGGGTGTGTAATTAATTGCATAAAAACGAATGTACTCGTTTTCATTTTACATAACAATAGGAACACTTTTTTGTGTGGGACCGCGCCGCCGCCGCTCAGTGTGTTTCCGGCTTAATATTTATATGATGAGCAGGGGTAGCACTTTGTATTGTTTTCCAAGTAACTTTTATATTTAATTCCATTTGTCGATTTTAAATTTTTAGCTACATAAAGGTTAATCACTCTTTCTTTACCCATAAGACCGCCCGTTGTTTACCTCTACCTTTAACCTTTTTTAGATTTTGGTATTCTGTAGCGTATGGTATCGATATGTATATTGGATATCGATAAACGAGAACTCTCTGGCGTTATTGAAAAGTGCCGCGAAAATTCCGGGCTCTGGTCATATAAATAACAAAACCTGCATATCTTTTAATACATAATCGAAGTTATATCGAAGTCTTATCCACCCTATGCCATCGTTACTCATTATTTATCACTAGAGTTAGGACTTTTGGTGGCATATACTGGTTCTAGAATCCATGGAGTCGCTATTTCCTTATTATTATATGTGACAGTTTGATTTTGACCTTCAGTATTTTAATATTTCAAATTTCAATTCATTTATTCATTAAACCGGTAAACCAATTTAAATTAGTTTAAATATAGTGGATATCTCTGCTGTCAAAGCGTTACAAACAAGCAAATATTAGTAGGTATATAATAACCGAACTAAAATTATATTAGATCATTTTGAAATATGACCATACTGTAGGTCAAAATCAAAGTGTCAGGTATTATAATAATAAGGAAATAGCGACTCCATAGATTCTAGAACCACGATATATGCCACCAAAAAATCTATCCCTATTTATCATACATACATACATACATAAACTCACGCCTTTATTCCCAGAGTGGGGTAGGCAGAGCTATAGAATTACCAACAACTATAAAAACTTTTTGATAATTCTGTAACCACATTTTGCACACTTAGGCGAAGATGTTTACCAGTGGCAGTGTGTTATTTATCACACTGGTTATTTATTAAGCTATCAATATCCGACATTGCAGAGATCGTTAATCGTGAGATGGGCCTGTCCTTTCGCGGCGGCATGGCCAGGCAGGGAGACTTGAAGTTTGAGCAGAGGTTTTATGGATCCCTACACTCGGTCTACCGGCTGCAGAAGTTGCACAGTCTCAACAAACACAAGGGCTGTGTTAACTCAATCAATTTTCACCCTGAAGGTATGTTTAAATCTGCTTCCTATTTATAAACCTAAATGACTGATGATTACACATCGCTAACTAATGGTATTTAGGTAGCACTTGACAGATTAGTGATGAGACAAGTTTCCTAGGTGTCTAACTGCTAAAGCTACAAATCTAACTGCATAAATTTTAAGTTTAAAATTTACTTAAAATGTATGTTGCCAATTGAACTTAAAAATATACGATGTACAGTCAACCAAATTGATTCCTAGGCCACTATGGACTTTGTCAACGTGAGACGTAAACCAAATCATATGGAGTCTCTTACGTTTTGGTTGACAACGTCACTTTAACATAGTCCAAAGTGGCCTAGAAATCAAATTGGTTGACTGTATATCTACATCATTATGCATTTAAGGGTTAAAACTGTGTATGCTAGGATCATAGGTAGATGTTTACGCAGTATCAACAGTTTTACCCTTTCCGGACATACAATATTTAAATCTTTACCTACAGCAAGGTATTTGACTCCTAATTAATTCCTCATCAGGCCATCTCCTAGCCTCCGGCTCGGACGACACCAACGTGATAGTTTGGGACTGGGCGCGTAAGACGGCGCTGCAAACTATCAAGACTGGTCACAAGTCCAATGTCTTTCAGAGCAAGTTCCTCTACCTGAACGCGAGGAGCCAGTTGAATATTGTCACTTGCGCCAGAGACGGTCAGGTATGATCTTTAATATAACTAATAAGTTTTATTAGGTACGTCCGTCCGTATGTCACCTGGTATTTTACTTAAAAACTGCAAGATGTATATTGATGGAATTAAAGTATAGGAAAATAATAGCTTCCACAGGTTTACTATACAACGATTTTCAATGGAATATGAGCTAACTGTGAATATCATGGAGTTAATTTTTTAATTCGATTTTTAGTCCTAAAAACAAAGGAAAACCTAGTTACTTTTGCAATGAATCTTTATTCCAATGGCTGTATTCTGTAAAAAAAAAAATACGCGTCGTCTGACGAGGCAAGGCAAAGGGGGGGGGCACCTTATACATTTAACAGAAGGTTTTAATAAAATCAGTAGTACTTACGTTAACATAGTTAGGAATTTGTTGTTTTATCATTTTCGACCAGTTCAATTCCCGGTTAACACAGTTTTTTTTACCAAAATCCGTAGACGCAGGTTTTTTTTCAAAATAAAAATAATTATCATTTGCTACTTCCAATATTTAACACGTTCGGCGCCGGTGACACATATCTGTGATCAAAAAAATCTTACTCCTATGCCAGTGACACATTATGTGTGATTTTATTATTACGCCTTTTTCTCAATAAATTTCCATTTTTTTTTTAGATTGTACATTCAATGTTATGTTATTTCAATATTAAATCGAATTATGCATTGGTACCAAAATCTGAGAGTTTTTGAAATTTATTAAAAGTTACCCTTATACAGTGCCGATGACACAAATCTGTGTCATTTTTTCCACACAGTTCGGCGGTTCTCAAAGTTTTCATTAGAACTTACTATACATTTCACTGCTTTATTGGAAATTAGTTAACAGTTAATTCGTTGTTATACCCTGTGAAGCTAAGACGTCAAATCGCATATTTTATATATTTAGTATTTTTAAGGGTACTTACAATCTTACAAATTCAATCAGACTGTTTTTTGTTAGTAATTTTATTGCGAGGTGCCGGTTTTTTTTAATTTGGTCTATTTTTTCACCATCCATAAACTTGCCAGGGTATAAAACAAATATCGGTATCAAGTATTTTATGATAATGTTCAACAATAAGTAAATCAGAGTAAAGGACTTTCAGTAATAAAAATGTGAACCAATCATAACATTTTTATTATTTGAACCACTTCTTAATTATAAGTACATACGGGTGGTTCTATTCGCAAGGAAATTTTCGCGACTCACCTTATTTTGTATAGTTTTTGTAGGCAAATTATATTGATTTACAATCGAAACTGTACATCTAAATGGTTTCTAGTATGACACTAAAAAATTCTAGCCAGTCAGCTTAACAGTATTCTGGTACGTATTTATTTCATATCCATTGTTTTCTATATACTTTTTTTGCATTAATGGGTCGTAAATTCAAAGTTACATTAGAGTACAGAATTGCATAATTTCGATATAAAATGTTGCATTGACGTACTTATTGACTGAAAACCTAAAATAATCTCAGTATCCTATCCTCAGTCTCCTGGAAAAATAATAGCCAGGAGACTGAGGATGAATCAGGAGAGGAGTCATCAAGGATCCGCACGAATAGTAATCCAGCTATCATGATATTCATGATTGATATATTAATTATTGGTACATTTTATGTGATATTTGATTAGTTGCATATTATTTATCATACTTATCATAAATTAATGAGCTGCGAATATCTCGAATCAAAATCTATAATTTCAAACATTACAATTTCATTATTATTTATTTATTGTTTTTAAAAACAATCATATTTTCTACATTTTGCATCTTAAATTATGTATGATTTTAA
Organism: Acleris laterana; assembly: GCA_963966035.1. Classification (NCBI taxonomy): domain Eukaryota; kingdom Metazoa; phylum Arthropoda; class Insecta; order Lepidoptera; family Tortricidae; genus Acleris; species Acleris laterana. Next base: position 2,047,737 of record OZ014447.1, on the reverse strand, counting down.
ATAAAATGTAAAATATGTGTAATAGATAATATTTGAAAACGTAAAAAAAGTTTACCTAAGACAAAACAAGAACGTCCTGTAACCAAACAAAAGAAAGAAAATATTGAAATATCAGCTCGAAACCTTAAAATTAAACTGGAAAACGATTCGGTTAAACTTTTCAAACATGAATTGAATTTTGTTCACCAGTAACAATCACTAAAAATGATAAAGCAGTCCATTACTGAAAAGGATGTGTAGTCCACTTGGACTTTTCGGAAAAAATCTGCACAAAATATAGTGAAGAAATTCAGTCCTTCCATTTTGGGGGCTCAGTACTAATTATTGTCATTTTATGATTGATTATTTGAGAGTCAAGATCTTACAATACAAGTGTTCCATTGAAGACACTACTTTTGCTATTAAACAATTTTTATTAATAAAACATAATTTTATTTAAATAATTACAACGGGTTTCATGTTGTTTTTGTATCAAAACTCAGTATCCTGTTCATAGCTCAGTCTCCTGGGCCCATATTTTTTTTAAATGGTCATATATTTGGTATATTTTTTTGGCCTATGGCACCTACATAATAATTTATTTTCAGTTCATTAGCACTGAAGTTTGAGAAACACTGAGTAAAAAAGTAATAACTTACGATTTTGTTCCATTTTGTGACTTTCAAATAGTTAGCAGTATTTTTTCGAGCACTAGCACCATTCCACTACATGTCAGAGAGACGACTGACGCCGCAAAATAAAAAAAACGCATTTTACTAATTTATATATGAACTATGCCAGTTGACACGTATTTGTGACCATGTTATTCGTACTCCTATGCCAGTGACACAAATACGTGACTACGATAATTTCGCCCGGCATAGCTTAAGGACTCGGTGAAACGCTGCCGGCGTCGAACGTGTTAAATAACAAAAAATAATAGCTTCCACAGGTTTACTATACAACGATTTTCAATGGAATATGAGCTAACTGTGAATATCATGGATTCAATTTTTTTATTACATTTTTAGTCCTAAAGACAAAGGAAAACCTAATTTATTTTACAATGGATCTTTATTCCAATGACTGTATTATGTAAAAAAAATGGGGGGAGGGGGGGGGGGGGCACCTTATACATGTAACAGAAGATTAAAAATATTTGCTGTGCCTTTAATTTCAGGTTTTAATAAAATGAGTAGTACTTACGTTAACATAGTTAGGAATTTGGTTTTAATTCTCAACGTTAACACAGTATTTTTTTACCAAAATCAATAAATGGAGGATTTTTTCAAAATAAAAATAATTATCATTTGCTACTTCCAATCAGGGATTGTAACCGGTTACAAATAAACCGGTATTTATTTAGGTTAAACCGGTTAATTATTTGGGTTACGTTCCAACGGATTACGGTTACGGTTACGCTCACAGGGAGCGAAATGCATTTACCGGTTATAACCAGTTAGAGAGCGCTTCTGTCATTCACCCTTGTCTCGGCTCACACGGAAGGAGCGCTCTCTAACCGGTAAATGCATTTCGCTCCCTGTGAGCGTAACCTTTATTATGGGTTAGGCTCTCATAGTGTGGCTTTAACCGCTACGGAAAATAAACCGGTTTTCAATCCCTGCTTCCAATATCACTATCACTATCACTACATATTATAAAACAAAGTCGCTTCCCGCTGTCTGTCCCTATGTATGCTTAGATCTTTAAAACTACGCAACGGATTTTGATGCGGTTTTTTTAAATAGATAGAGTGATTTAAGAGGAAGGTTTTCATGTATAATAAACTTTGTTTTATCTACAGGTGTTACCGAAAACTCACATAAACCGAAGCGAAG